>BMAW01018803.1:0-47354 GCA_019974015.1 Nephila pilipes | reverse complement strand
CCATCTTGTAGAATCAAGATCAGACAAGCTAAGACAAGTTAAATCGTCACCCATTCACGCTGATTACGAGTATACTACGTCACACGGTTTCGAAAACCAAAACCAAAACTGTAGCAGGAGAAAAACAACTCAACTCGACCTCCACCTGCGCAGCCTGCTCCGCCTGCAAAACAACTCAACTCGACCTCCGCCTGCGCAGCCTGCAAAACAACTCAACTCGACCACCGCCTGCGCAGCCTGCTCCGCCTGCCTCCGCCTGCAAAACAACTCAACTCGACCTCCGCCTGCGCAGCCTGCAAAACAACTCAACTCGACCTCCGCCTGCGCAGCCTGCTCCGCCTGCGCTGCCTGCCTCCACCTGCGCAGCCTTTTGCCGCAGAATCGGCTTTTCTTACCTACTGTCATTTTTGCAATTTATTAATATTAATGGACACATTGCAGAGTATTTGACGGATGCTGGGGTTTCATTTTTGGAAAATAACAACATTTCCCTCAGTGTAATTGTAGGGATCAGTCACACGACAATGTCTCGAATATGTCTGGGAACTATTCAGGATTGCAAGCCCGACTTCAAGAAAGAAAGAAATACTCTATACTTTTACCATGCCCAGGATGTTCTTTGAATTTAATTGGCGTTCAAGCAATAGAATGTAACAATTTACTCTGATTTTGTCCACAATCTTTATAATAATCAGGAATCAAGAAATGACTGAAAATAAAAATTCATTCAGAATTTTAAGACATTTGCGAGACAACTATTTTTGTTTCGAGAGTTTGGAACTAATTTTTGTTGATTTGGCTTCCTTCTTGTAATATTTTGAAATCAATATATTTTAATATTGGATTATCATTATTAACCAACGAAGGGACATTTTAAATAGAACACATAATATAACAAATTAAATTAAATTTTATTTAATGCATTGCAAAGAAAAGTGTTCTATTTAATGGCAAAATCTGTTCTTCGCAACGCATTGCATACAGAAATATATATATGTGTATTATAATATACCCCTTTGGTGGCTACTATTCTATTTACTGGGCCTAATTACAGTTTTAAAAATTTAGCTAACTTTTTTTTTTAAATTCAAGTTTTGTGAACCGAATTTCCCAAAATATCTGTGCAAATATCGTGAAAAAAAACTTAAAAATTTGTAAGCATTTATTAAGCAAAAAATTATACTTACTGTATAAGAATAATATCATTTAAAACCATGGAAATTATCAGCACTAAGGATGAAGAAGAAAATCTTTAAGATACACCCAAATATCTTTGCAGTAAGCTTCTGAGGAAGTGCCCTTTCTTGTCAACGTCCATGACTTCTCCACCTCCTCGAAAGTTCATATCTGCTTCTATGCGAATGACGTAACATCCTTTGCCGATCCGTCTCCCCTCATACGATGCACCGTTATCTGCAATTTTACTCGCAACAAACACACAGCGGTTTGGAAAATCTCAATCAATTAATAAAATTAGGCTACGATTATCCTCAAAAAAGACATCAAAACTAGAACAAAAGACTCAAACTATTCAGGAAACGCATTCCCTGGACTACAAAAATCAAGAACTTGGAAGTAACCCTCGATACCAAATTAAACATCCGTCGCATCAAACGTATCAAGCAAAAATGTTAAAAAAAGACTCTTCAGCCTCATTATCCTCTTATGAATAATAGACTTCTCCTCTGTACACGCCACTAGATGGCTCTTTTTTGTGTCGAAAGGGCCAATTTTTTTTATCAGAGAGGGGGAGAACGGTGAAACAACGAGTAGACGGAAAGCCGTCCACCAATAAATATTGTTTGAAAAGAAGTAATTTTTGCGTTCTATATGCCTCTTCTTGTGGTCCGTCGAAACGGAGTCCAGTATTGGTTCCAAGCGGTAACTGTGAGTAACTTTCGGTTATACTGAAATAGTGTTTTTACTTTCGTTTTTTGTAAATATCCTTTCGGTTTTGAGAATATACTTTCGTTTTTAATAATTTTGGCTTATAAATCCTCAGGTTCCCTTCTCAATTATAATTATGTCGGTCTTAAATAAGTTAACAAAGAGTGAATTAATTGAGGTTGCTGAAGAACTTGATATAAGCATTCCTAAGAGTGTTAAAGTCGTCCAGTTAAGAACGTTAATAGAGCAAAGTGATGTTTACAAAACTAGTTATGAAGTTGTTGAAGATGCAGTGGAGTCAGTTATTCAGAAGAAAATTGACGAAGAAAAACGGGAAGCGCAGGATAGAGTAGACAGAGAAACAAAATTAGAATTAGAAAAAATTAAACCAGATGAATTAGAAAAACAATTAGAACTCACTAATTTTGAGAAAGATAAACCACGAAAAAGTGAAATAGCAACATATGGCGATTACGAGTTATCAAATTGCAATTTAGAAAATTTAATTAAAAGTATTAAAACATTAGCCATTCCAGTTACTTCACGCGCAGAGTCGTATAATCTTTTTTTCTCATTACTTGAAAGAGCTTTCAAAACAAAAAAAAATGTTCTAAATGAATTTAAATCAGAAATTTTATTAAATATCATAGGCAAAAAGGCTACCAATTTAATGGTATATTTGAGTGAGGATGAGCCTAAGTAATTATGACAAACTTAAAGAAATTGTGTTAAAGGACTTTCAATCCTCTCCACAAGAGGTAATAAATAACTTTCGTAGAACACAAAAACTTCCAAACGAAAGCTACGTTCAGTTTGCTTCGAGATTAAGCGCAGCATTTGATTATTATTGCCAATTAAGAAAAGTAAGCGATTTAAAGGGAGTATGTGAATTAATGGTTTCCGACAAAATATTTAACTCATTAGATCGTGAACTTCAAATACATATAAGTGTAAAGCAGGGTGAATCCTGGTTTGTACCACGAGAGTTTTCGAGATTCTGTGATATTTATTTATCATCAAAAAATAAGTGTAAAACCGAAACTAATGTGGTTTCACATCCAGAGCTTAGAAACAATTCATTAACATATCGAAATGAATACAAAACACAAAAGATTTCTAAATAATTTATGCAAGAAGTTAAAACTTTGAAAAGAGTTTTTTGAAAATCGAATGGGAAGCATTATCTTAATTTTTGTCCCATTTTTATAAAAATGCATGTTAATGAAAGAATTGAGATCGTGAAAGATAAACAATTATGTTTCAACTGCCTCAATCACCCTAAGGTCAATAACTGTTATTCTAAATCAAACTGTTCCATTTGCAAAAAGCGACATCACACATAACACATTGAGAAAAAATTTAATGAAGGTCTAATGTATGAGAAAGAAAAACCCAGAACGCAATCGCTCTTTCTGGCTCCAGGGTATGATTAGACCCAATGTCTGATGAATTTGTTCCAAAGAATGCAAGGTCAGGCGATCGTTTGTTATCAGAGAATAGAGAATCACTCCCTTTTGCATCAACAAGTGTTATTACTAATAAACCTCAAATGGTTTTGAAAACAGCAAAATTAATGATCGCTGATAATTTCGGGATGGTTCATGAAAAGCGTGCCTTGCTAGATAGTAGAAGTTAGTCATGTTTCATTTCAAAACACTGCTCTGATAAACTTAATTTAAATGAAAAAAAAATAAATATAGTAGATTCAGGTTTGAATAAGGGCTCGTCTGTTTTAAACTCTGTAGTAAAAATAAGAATTCCGAATCTAAGTGGAGCTTTCGAAAAAGAAGTAGGGCTTTTAATAATTTCGAATATTACAGATTACACACCCGCTAAACAATTTGACATTAATACGTTTGAGTTAGATCATTTAAAATTAGCAGATGTCGTTTTCAATAAACAAAGTGTTATGGATATTTTGTTGGGTGCACAAATATTTTACGAACTCTTAAGGTCAGATAAGGTCCCCTGGGACAGATAAAATTTTGCAAAATACAGTGTTTGGGTTCACTGGTACTGGGATTATTCCAATAGAAAACGAAACTTCTGTTCATTGTGGGTTAATTACGGAAAATTTAGACACAAGTTCGAGGAGTTTTGGGGAAATTGAAAATGTCGAGATAGAAAATAATGAGAGCCTAATTTGTGAAGATCATTTCATGAAAACGCATTTCAGGAATGACGATGGACGCTATGTCGTTAAAATGCCTTTTTAAAAGAAGAAGTGTTAGGTCAGTCGAAGGGCATCGCAGTGAAAAGACTGAATTATCTTTAGCAACGTTTTGAGAAGAGAAACTGAGTACTTGAAATTGTATAGGGAATTCTAGATATGAGATTCTAGGCCATATGCAGGCAACTAACGAAACTCCAAAATACATTATGCCTCATCATGGCGTTTGTAAAACCGGAGAATGGTACTACGAAATTACGCGTTGTTTTTTATGCTTCTGAGGCAACATCGTCTGGACACTCGCTTAATCATAATTTGTATGCAGGATATGTTGTCCAAGATGACTGATTTTCTATTTTATTGAGGTTTCGGAAACATGCTGTAGTTTTTACGGCCGACATTAAAAAGATGTACCGACAAATTATGATTAGTCCCGATCAGTGTGATTTGCAGTGCATTTTATGGAAACATCATAATTATGACAAAATACACGTTTTTAAGTTATTCACTATTACCTATGGGACCAAATATGCACCATATCTTGCAACAAGAATGTTGCATCAGCTATGCAACGGTGAAAAAAAGAACTATTCTTTAGGTGCAGCAGCAGGCAGAGACTTTTATGTAGACGACATTCTAAGTGGTGCTGAACACTTATCTATTGCCATTGAACTTCAAAGCCAATTAATCCGTTTTTTAAAGTCAGGTGGAATCAGTGGAGTACACCAGTGGAGTTCGAATAACCCTTTATTGTTGAAAAACATTTCAGCGACGGTAGAGGAATACAACTTTAGAGTCAGAATTCGGAAACTGTTAAAACATTTGGTCTTCGATTTGAACGTAAGGAAGATACCTTTTGTTTCAATATTCAACCATTTGTGAGTTCTGTGACAAAAAGAAAGAGGCTATCTGATATTGCAAGATTGTTTGATCCTTTAGGTCTTTTGGGTCCGGTCATAGTTACAGCAAAGGTTTACATTCAGAAGCTGTGGCTTCTTAAGCTAAAGTGGGATGACGAAAATCCTTTATACGTAAGACAAAAGTGGAATAAATTTCGCGAAGAGTTATTTGAACTGAGACACTTGAATAAAGAACGTCATGTCGTATGTCCTAAATCACAGCGGATTGACTTGATAGGCTTCGGAGATGCTTCTAAGGATGTGTATGGCTGTGTTATTTATATTCGTTCCGTATCCCTGACAGACGAAATCAAAGTGTCACTCCTTTGCAGTAAATCCCGAGTGGCACCCATAAAGGAGATGACCATCCCAAGACTGGATTTGTGGGAGGAAGAATTACTTTCGAGCCTTTTAGTCAAAGTTTGAACAGCTTTGGGCTTGCAAGTTCTTGGAGTATATTTCTACTCGGTCTCAACAGTAGTTCTTGCATGGATTGCTTCGTCACCTCTAACTCTTAAAGTTTTCGTGGAAAATTGAGTAATAATTCGAGATAAAAAAAAAACCAATGTTTTTAAAAACGTTACCAAAAAACGTTTTGGCTGAACGTTAAGTCAGCGAAGCGGAACAAGCAAATACCGCCAAATAATTCCTGTCACCAAGTGCTGCAGTAGCCAAAAAAAATTGAGATATTAGTTCGCAAATGTCTGAATATTGCATTGTTAGACGAGTAAGTATGATTCCCAAAGTTTAAGAGCTTTAGTTTGATGGGGAGTTGGTTAAATTAACGATCAAAAATTTGATGACACACTGATACACACACAGACGCACACCAAGTGAAATACATAAAAACGTTGTAAAAAATGCAATAAAGAACGAAAGACTTTAGATGTGATTATGTGAATACAAATAATAATCCAGCTGAATTAATATCCCGAGGTGTCAGAACTGAAAAAATTCAACGTATAAAATTGTGTTTGCATGGACCTTATTTTTGTCAAATATTGAGTGTTCCAAAACTGAATGTTAACATTTCAACTTAAGTGAAACTGAACAATTTCAACAAGAAGTAAAAGAAAACTGTAAATTTCAGAACAATGAACTTCGGTTTTTTTAGTGAAATTTCTAGTTTTGGTTATATTTTTGATATTACTAATTCTTACTTAAAATTAAAAAGAATCGTAAGCTTTGTTTTCAGATTCATCTCAAATGTAAAGAGTTGCACCAAAGAAAAAGGACCCTTAACAACTGCAGAGTTAAAAAACGGTAAACTGCTTCTTATAAAACATGTACAAATGCAACCATTTTCTACGGAGAAAAAAAGCTTTGGTAGAAAATAAGAGAATTAAAGAATTCAATGTAAGTTGTTTATCCCCTTTTATTGATGATGAAGGTATTATACGAGTTGGTGGTCGATTGCATAACACCAATTTACCAATTGATATGAAACACCCTATATTGCTTCCTAAAAACCAAAAATTTACTGAAATGATTTTTTTGTTCATTAATTTCAAAAATTACCATGTTGGGCCCCAAACTTTGTTATGTGCTATTCGTCAAGAATACTGGCCTTTGGATGGGTGCGATATTGCTCGGAAAACTTTCCATAACTGTGCAAAATGCTTTAAAGCTAAGCCTAGGGAGATTAATCAAATTATGGCACCTGTACCTGAAGAGAGAGTGACCATCAATCCTCCCTTTTTTAAAACTGGCCTAGATTGTTGTGTTCTTAATAAAATGTAAAAATAAGAGAAAAAGTGTATATCATAACATTTATGTTTGCATATTTTTTTTTTTGTAACCAAGGCCGTACATTTGAAGTTAATTACAGAATTATCGGCAGAGGCTACTATTGCATGTTTAAAAAGAATTTTTGTACGCTGAGGTTTGTCAGCATAACCTTTTCCTCACAATGCTACAAATTTCCGAGGTGCAGCTTCGGAAATAAAAGAATTATACGCTTGTTCAAAAATATGAATGTTCTTAACTACTTGTATTCTGAGAGTGTAACATGGAGCTGTATTCCTCCCCAGTCACCAAATTTTGGAGGGCTTCAGGAGGAAGGGGCTAAGTAATTTAAGCACCACTTTAAAAGAGTTGTGGGTGACCATGAACTCACATTTGAAGAGTTTTTGACTATAACAAATCAAATAGAAGCAATTTTAAATAGTCGTTATCTCACACCTTTATCAACCGATCCAAACGATTTTAGTGTTCTGACGCTCGCCATTTTTTGTAAACAGACCACTTAATGCTTTATCTGAGATTGACCTATCATATATTGAAAATAATAGACTTTCCAAATGTCAACATTTAACAAAATTTGCCCAAATTGTGTGGAAAAACTGGTCCAGAGATTATTTGAATACGCTACTACAAGGATCTAAGTGACATGCTAGTAAAACTAATATTAAACCAGGTATAGTCGTGTTGTTAAAGGAAGATAAACTACCTTTGTGTGCTTGGTCAATTGGAAGAATTAACAGTGTCATTTATGGAAAAGATGACAAGTTAGAGTAGTGCAGGTCAGAAAACCTAAGGGCACTTATAAAAGAAGTATTTCTAATGTGTGCATTGTACCAATTTCAGATAATATGATATAGATTTTTTTGTATTAACTATTATAGTTGTGTGGTGTTATATCTTATATTTCCTCAATGATTAAGTGATTATATTATAATGTGTTAAATCCAATGTAACTGATGTAATTTTTATGTTAAATTCAACTTGTTGCTATTTTGTTGTAAATTTACTTGAAACCTTGTGGTTTTAAGATGGGGATATATACACGCCACTAGATGGCGCTTTCTTGTGTCGACAGAGTTTCCTTTTTTTTTTTTTTTTTTTTTTTTTTTTGTATCAGAGAGAGAACGGTGAAACAACGAGTAGGATGGAAGGCCATCCGTCAATAAATTTTGATTGAAAAGAAGTGATTTTATCGTTCTATATGCCTCTTCATCTTCAAAAAATAAGAAACTTCTTTACTTATAATATCTTCACATCATCTTCACCTACAGCTGCCCGATTGAGAAGGGGAGCTTCGTCCACCACCAGTAGAACTAACTTCAAAATAGACCTCACAGGATCATAGCCAATACTTCATCTTTTATCCCACTTCGTGTCCAGCACAACGTGTTAAAAATCAAATCCATTCTAAGAATAACTAAAACTCTTTCAATCTCATCCTACGACTATGTCGGATAGCGTAACAATCCTTCCAACCACAACCAAACACGATTCTAATCAAGCTCCAGACTCTTCCCTATGGGAAATTCCTGTTTCATTTGTTTTAAATGCTTCAAACTTTGAGAGTTCCAAGTCCAATAGCATCTGTTTGCAGTCATGCATCCCTATGAAAGACTGAAAACTAGACGAGTCTAATTAAATCGTAGGGATTAGAGGAATTTCGCTGAGGTGTAGAGGGGATTTTCCTGTTGATTGACTGAAGCAGTGACTAGCATCTAACAGTCATGCGTCCCTATGGGAGACCGAAAACTGGACGAGTGAAGCAGTGCCTTCATAGGAATTAATAGCACCAAATCGCACACAAAATGTTTTGCGCAATTAGTTGTAAAAACATTACTAGATTGTTCGGTAGTTTCTTAGCTGTTGTTGTGACTTCAAAAACTGTGAAGCAATATTAGTGTAAGAATAATGCTTGGAAAGGTTTTGAAATTATTTTTTTCCTGTAAGAAAGGAATTACGTCAGACTATAAACATTAATTTTGAAAATAGATTTTCATGCTTTTATTAATTTATTTGAACTAAAAAAGTATGAATTTCGTGATGAAAATTGTATTTAATTTTTTTAAAAAAAAAAAGTTTGGGAAGTTTAGTAAGTGTATATAAGAAACAAATTGGATATTTGAAACTCTTGAGTGATTCTGTAGTTGAATAAATGTTTTGGAAAGAAATTATTTCTATTTGTTTTTGAATTACCTATTGCCTAAAAAAGCTTCCTTAGCAAGTTTATTTATATAATGAGTTGTCTGCTTTATAATAATACTTGTATATAAAGAGTACAAAACATATTCATGCATATGATGTGTAATACACGTATTTAAAAAAAAAGATGCTGTCGAATCTTAAAACACACTCATTTGTAAATTTTGAAAATATTGAAAGCAAAATATATCATATATAACAAAGAACTCTTACACATTTGGAAAATGCTAATTTTATCCTAAATGTATTTGCTAGGCTATATATTTTAACATTTCCTTTATTTAATTAGCTAGAATTTTTTTTTATTCATTGTGAATTACTCTACTTGAAATAATTTAAAACTTTCAAGATAGATGAAAATGTACAGAAAACATTTTTGTTTAACAGAGATGTTACCATGAAGCTTTAAAACAAAGAACTCGAGAATTCTTTACGTAGATTGATTCTGTTATTGTACAAGAACTTTGTACACAATAAAAACAAAATCTAGAAGGAAAACCATGATTTACTTATAAAGCAGGCTTTTGATCTTTCTGAAGAACTAAACAAACCAAATATGTGTAATGCAATTTTAAAAAAAAACATTTCTGCAAACTTTTTTTAAAATGAATAAGTAATTAAATGCAATTGTAACAAAACGCTGAAGGATTAATTTTATGCTTGCTGTTTTAATTGGTTTATCCAATTCAGGGCAAATAACGTGGTAATATTTTGCTTTTGAATTTTTTTGTGTAATTTTCCTCAATTGTTTAATGTATTCAACTGATATTTAATAATTTTTTGATATTTGATAAATTTATCGGTTTTTGAAACAATTTTTATTTGACTGACCTTTGGATTTCTGTTTTGAATAAGATGCCTTAGGAATTGATAAAAGTTATGAACAAACAATGTTTTCATAATATTTTAAATATCATGGAAGACTTTTTTTTTGTTCATTTTCTTGGATGCAATTTATCTTATTTTGTAAATGCATACGTAAAGTTTTGTCATTGAAAAAAAAATTGGTTTGTTTATTAATGCGTCTCATGGAATTTTTTAGGATTGAAATTCCATTCAAAAGTGGAATTGATATTTAAATGCTTTATAAACATTGGATATATGTATATATCAGCTTATTCTATCTTGTTATCTAGAATTTATATCATCAAATAATGAAACTGTGACTGCTGAATCCACAGCTCAAACTTTTAATTATGTATTTAAAAGGTGTGTTTGTGTTTATATTCTAAAGAAACTAATCACAAACTAGTAGAGACAACTATCAGATCAACCTAGAAATGCTGTAATTGCATTACATGAGCATGTTACTATCATGTAGACAAGCGATTTCAAATTTTCATTGTGATTTAATACTTTTTTCGTCAACTGTATGCATTAATTTTTTATTTGATAATTATGCAGTTTTAATATTAGGTAGGCAAACATATCAGAACTGAAAAGACATTTTAGGAATAACTTTAAGAGATCCAAGATGTTGTTTTGATTGTGCAGGTTATGTCAATAGAAAGGATACTTTATTTTACAAATTATTACAATTACCCTTTTTTTAATTAATGCATTTAAAAATTTAGTTTTAGCAAGCTAGTTATGTAGTGTTTCTGGACAATGAAAATTAGAAAACATTGTTAACACAATTTTAAAAATTTAAATTTTTTTAAAATATTTCAAACCCCTACTACTTTATTTATTATTTTTTTTACTATGAAAATTTTTTGTAATATTCTCAAGGATATTTAAATAACATTAGGCATAGATTTATTAATAGCTTATTTAGTTTTAGAGGGAAAAAATGTGGGTCAGCATGATAAAATCCAGCAAAAACCCATATCTTTTATATTTTAATTTTTTTTTACAAAAAAGCATACACTTCTTTGTAAAATGGATCCCTAATTATGTTATATGTATTATATTTAACACACAGGGAAAATAATGTGATTGATTGATTGATTAATATTTATGGGAGGAAAAGCATTTTAAAAGCAATGATGTATCGAAAAAACAGAAACTGAGAAAACTCTTTCTTAAGTTCATAACTCTGAAAAAAGAAATATTAATTAGTAGTATATATTGTTGGTATCTGGACTAAAACCTAAATTATGGAGTTTCAAACTAATCAACGCTTCAAATCTTTTATGCATCAAAAGTTGTAAAATAATTTTATTTCTGTTATTTATCTAACTCGCAATCAATTTTTCATTTTTGTTTACATGTTTGAACCTAGCAAAATTCCAAAATAATTAAAAATTTATAAAAAGAATTTGTGCTGCCATCCAGTGGACGGGATTTGAACCCGCATTCTTCATAACCATTTTATGACGCATTGCCATTCTGCCACCACTGGTTATTGACTGGCTTATGATATGTGATTAGAACCTGGGACCCTCTGATTTGATGTCCAAGACAATAACCATATACCATACCCAGCCAATGCTAGCGATATAAAACAAGATAATATAATAAACAAAAAATTATTTCAATTTTTAACACATTTTCAAATTTGAGATCCCTGGGTCTTGTGTTTTTCTTTGCCTAAAATAAGACTGAAATGAAACAAATGTAACAGACTGTTTTCAGAAAACTTTCAAAAAATATTATCTTGTTTAAAGAATTATTTTGTTATTTAAAATAGTATTTTATTTAAGAAGATTTTTTAATTCAAATTCATTTTAATCTGTATTAAATTTTTGAAATGGTAATTGATGTTATTACAAGTTTTTACTGCTTGATTTTTGGTTATAAAGGATTTATGCGCTTAATATTATTTTGTGTATGTAAAATAAGACTGACAAGAGACAAATAAGAGAGACAAGTTGATAAGAAAAAAGTGTTTATTTAATTAATATATATACATATATATATACATATATATGAAATACATTATATATACAATTAATCAAATTCAAAGAATAATGTATACACATAGGATCATGCACTATAAAATGTATTAATACTATTTTCTAATAGAAACATTACCATAAGCTAAACACTCGATTTCATCACATAAATACATTTTGTCATTAGAACTACAAAGACTTGTTTTATTTTGTTGTATAGTAGATACAGTATGAATTTTAGAAATTATGCTTGATTGTTTATTTTTTATCAAATGATCATTTTTTAACACATTTAAATACATTTCATGTTTCAAAACTTTTTGAACCAAAGATTTTTTAGTTCCTTTTGCTGTTTTCTTGTTTTCTTTTCCAAAAGTATAAGAATACATCTTAGGGCGTAATGCACAAAACTCTTTGATGGGAACACTTTTTGTTTCATCCTTTAAATATCCTAATATTGACTGATGTTTTGTTGAATGATATTTATGAGATGCATCATAATTGGAAAAGTCCATTAAATTCTTAATTTTTTTTCGAAGTCGTTAGAAAAATCCTCAGTCAGAACTTCCAGGCAGAGCGAATCTGTCTGTGTAAATTAAATTAATTCTTTCTTTGTAAACAGGTTTAAAAATATCATAATATAACTGAAACATATACAACTTACTTAACTCCAGAACTGTAAAATCTACATACATAGGTTGATTCAAATAAAGATTAGATTTTAACAGCTTAAATAATGCACAATGCTCGTTTATCACTGAAAAGCTTTCTAAGTTACAATTTGCTACATATTTTTTGCATTGTTTTTTACTAAGCGCTACTTTTATATTAGTATGTTTTCTGATGTTCATGCAAGTGCGTCCAAAAACTGCGTTGTTCATTAGTTTAAAAAAATCTTTCTGAAAATTACTTGTCGCTTTTTGTCTTTTATCATTATTAAACATTATGTATGATTTTAACCAGTTAGACTTAAAAAAAATTCATAAGATAATTAAATTTAAGTTTTAAACCGTGTTTAATGTAAAATTGTAAGTTTAAATAATGTACTACATAATTTTTTTCTCATTAAAAGTATTTAGAAGTTTTTTTTATTTTTTTCATTGATATTTATATTTAATTTTTCACAAATTTCCTTTTGATAAGGGGAAAGCATATCAAACGTAATTGCTTCATGATGAGGAGCCATAGGAAAACTATTATGTTCAGAATGAAGCTCTAGTGGATAATAAAGGTCTACTTCCAATATATACCCGACATTTGAATCTGAGCGTACAAACATTAAATCGAATTCTTGAATTTCATTTTGATCCAAAAATCGAAATTCTGACTTTGGTAAGTTGTAAAATGCCATGGCAGTTCCGTAAAGATTGTTAACATATAATGATATCATAAACTTTGATGAAATGGTGACATTTCATCAAAGTTCTCTAAATATTTATTGTTTGCTTTTGAAAAGCGCTTTGAAACTAGACACATTCCTCCACGAATTCCTGATTCCAACATTAAATACATATCGATATCTGTTAATAACTCTAAGGTAACATTTGTTCTCTTAATTCCAGCACTCCATGTTAAACTAGGAGTTGTATAGAAATGGACAGGATCTAACTCAAAGTAATTTATACTTAATGCACGAAAATTTTCAAAAACTTCTGCGAGCAAAACAACATCTGTATCTAAAAATAATCTTAAGAAGTCTTTAAAACTTTGGCATTTAAACTTATTGCATATAAATTTTGCAAATCTATATTCTTCATCTGATATATTTTCATTTGTTATATTATTGGAAAAAAAACAGATTTAGAAGGAAGTTTTTTCTCTTCTAATTTGATAAAGGAATCAAAATAACTGTATGGAAATACACCTTTACGTAATAAATGTTTTATGTGGGTATAAGAACTGAAAAAAGAATTAAATATAGAAAACTTATGATTACTTTGTTTTTAGATTTTCAATTAGTGTATTCAGTTTGGATGGAAGAAATAAAAAAACTATGAAGGAATACTAAATTATCAATACTAAATGACATACACTTTTGAGAGTTTACAGGGATAATTTTCATTTTTTTTTTTTTGCTAAATCACTAGAAATTTCTTTCAAAATCAGGTGCGAATCGTATCCTGACAAATTATGCATTATGACTGGTAGGAACTGAGTTACTTGATAATTTAAATTGCATCCTTGACAAGCTTTTCTTAATAATTTTCCAGTAAAATGATCATGATTTCAAACACTAACATTTCCTTTCGAAAAGAATTTTCCACACAGATGACATTCATTTTGTGATATTATTTCGTTTTCATTCATGGGAACGTTTCGTTCCATAAATTTTAAAACAGCTTTTGAAATGTTTTGTTAACTCAATACTAAATTTGAAATAACATCTAATCCACAGTAAAATTTATGGTAAACAATGTTTTTGTTATCTACAGTAAGTAAGATAGAGTATGCCACAGGCTTACGTATATAAGTTTGTTAGGAAAATGATTTATCATTACTTGGCTCAGCAGAAAATATTTTTTCAGTTAAACTTTCAATATCCGCGTAAATACAAAATTTATGGAAGAACATTTTATGGAAAGAGTTAAATTTTAAATATTTTTGATAGCTTGCAGGTAATGTAATTTTTTGAGGTGCATTATATAAACATCTTTTTATGAGAGCCTCCAATGAACTTTGATGAGCGAACCCAGTTAAACAATTTTTGCAAAATTTATGTATACCACGTTGGGTGTGTAGCAGTTTATTAAAATTCTTTATTAAATAGTAACGATTTTTATACAACAAGAGATCTATTTCTTTATAAATACTTAGTTTACTTCTATATATAGGAAAAACTTCAGTTTTATAACCAAATACATTTATTCTTATTTGATTTCTTTTTTCAAATTTCGTTACATCACTTATTTTAACGGGAAAAGTCAAAAAGTCAAATGATAGATATTTTAAGAATTTTTTGTATGTTGATTCTAATGATTTATTGTATTTTTGAGGAAAAAGTCCTGCTAAAACTGAATATAAAAAACACATATTGTTTTCACAATGAATATTAAGCAAACATTTTTTATTTTTTAAAACTTTCGGTAAATTGATCTGGTTACATCCGCCTCTTATTTCATGATAATATCCTACATGCAAGTCAATAAAATCAATACTTTTTACAGACCACCCAGACCCAAAATTCAAAAAATCTTCAATTTTTTTCAAAATTTTTAAAATAGAAGAATTAACTTTCTCTTCGAGTTCATATACTGATAACAATATTTCAGTATTTGAATTAAAATAAAAGCTATGGTTAATTAACTCCCCATCTTTCATCTTTTCAAAATCTTTCATCTTTTCTCTTCATCTATGAAGAGAAATAAAAAATCTTAATCTAGCACTCCTTTCATTTAATAAATCAAAAATTTGATTTTTGAGTCCTTTAATGCAATTAAAGGATCAATAGTTTCAGTTAGAGTTTTACGATATGAGTTAACGAAATTTCTAAATGCTTGAGCCTTTAAATAAAACATTTTCCTCTTTAATATTTAAATTAAAATAAAAAAGAATAAAACGATAAAAAATTATATATCTTTTTATATATATTTCATTTTATTTAATAATAGGCATATATATTTATATATCATTAGTTTATAAAAAATAAAAATCATTATTAATTTAAAAAATAAGCCATTTTTTATTTTTTCTAACATGTTTTTCAATAATATTCAACCCTGCTATAACATTCTTAAGTTCCGTTAACGGAATGTTGATAAACTTTTTGCGCTTTTCGATATCACTTTTCGAAAAACTTAAATAAAATGTCTTACGGAAGGATTTAACTTCTACCGCAAATCTTGAGCCTATATACACTGATAGCGGGCGAATGTTATCTTCCACTTTTTTCAAATCGTTCGAAATCACCACATCGTATTTATCTTCGACTTTTTCTGGGTGTAGGGATGATTGGTTCCATATTTTTTCTTTCTCTATGCGCTAGTGTTTGAAGCCGAGAACACTGTTTCTTTCAAATTCATCATCTACAATTGAATCTGAAAAGAAAGATAATCCAAAATAATATTTCATGTAAATGACATAACTCCTCGCATACATTTTTTAATAGAGACTTGGAAGAGAATTTATAATGCAGTACACTGAATATTTTAAAATGTGCAAAATAATGCCCTGTGTTAGGAGAGGGAAATAAAAAAAGTAAAATAAAAATGTTTTAAATTCCTTTAAAATATTTTAAAGCATTATTTTTTAAAATTCAATTTATTAAAAAGTTTTAAATATAAGAAATATGATGTAATGTAAGCTTCACTTACCAACATCCGACTCACTTTCTGATTTACTTCTCTGCTTCTTGCTTTTCTTGTGTTTTACAGATTCTGAAAGCAAAATAAGCATGAACAAGTGAAAAATAATTAAAGTAGACATTATAAAAAAAAATGAAAAAATAGCATTGTTTTTATTATTATATTTTTGTTTCATCTTGATAATTTTTATTAGTTATTTTGTAGATTATATTTCAATGATTTAAACTGGACAAATTTATTTTGATTTCAAACACATGGCTTGAAAAAATAAAGTTTAGAAATAATAACTTATAATTATTCCATAGACAGTTCTTCAGCTTAAAAAATACAGTAAAAAAGGAAATATTAAACAAAATTTTTCTTATGACTTAAAAAAAAATCAAATATTTCACAGTTTCATAAAGATTACTTACTACTTTAAAAAATAATTTCAATAATTTGTCTAATTTTTAAAAAAATACTTTGACTGAAGAGTTTACTTAGTTTGTAAATTGTGGCTATAAAATACATTAAATTTTATTTAATGTTGATATATTTATTTTAATATTTAACAAATTATCAAATTATAATTGTTTAATAGAGCTTACTGGTTTTAATTTCTGAAATATCATGCTTCCTCTTACCAGAAGCCCCCCTCAAGAATAAATGAAAAAAATGAAAAAAGTATTTTATCTATAATTTAATTTACAATTCTTTTTTTTTTATTTTAATGTGAATCAAAGAATAAAAGATGTAATTTTATTAATATCTTACTTGATAAAGACATGATTAAACAAATTTAAACTTTAAAATCTTATTTTTTTATTTTAAATTTTATAAAATTAAAAAAAAAAAAAAAAAAAAAACATAAAAGTATAATTATCTGATTACACTTAATTTACTTTAAAACGACTTGTAAAAGAAAATTATGTAAAATATTTCTTACCTCAAGCTTCAGACTTTTTGTTTCTGTAAGTAACTATGAGCTACGGCAAATTCTTAGACATGTGCCTGCCTCCTGAGTATTTATACTGGATATATGAAACTTTTGGATTCGGACTCGATTGTATATTATTTACATTTTATGTGAAGAAAACTGCTTTGTTGTAACAAGCCGAAAAACGCTTTCTGTGGAAACTTTATTGAAATGTAACTTTTCATCTTATGAAACAATAAAAACATATTTTATCCTTTGATAGTTATGACTTCTTTCAACTTCAACTTATGAACTTAAGTAGTTTATGTTTTATGACCATTCAAATCTCACGTTTTGCAAATCAGAAAGAATTGTATCCGGGTAAAAATAAATTCTCAGAAGTCTACGAGGAACCCTTCAGTTACCTTTTATTGACTTTAAGCCCGATACCGTCGTTTAAAGGCTCTTGTGCAGTGGTTTGTGCCCTGGTGATAAATACTACGTAGACCAACCTCGATAATCAGTAAGTCTTGAAAACGCCATGGCCTCCGTTTTCATTAATTATAAGAGTTTAATCTTTCTTCCGAACTTCTTATCGCAAAAGAATTTGCTGTATATGTCGCCAACGATGATGTTGCTGTAAATGTTTCCGAGGCAGGTGGCTATTCGAACCGCCGCAATTTTTCAATCAGTTAAATAGACAAAAACAATTAACTTATTCATAGTAAGTCTACATAATTTGAAATGGGAGAGTGGTAAATTATCTTACGAAAGGTTTGTGTGTGTGTGTGTGTTCCAAATGTAATATTTGAAATATTTTCCTATATTAATTTGAAGAGATTAGAGAAGAAAAAGATCTTTCATTTTCTACGGGATCATAAATAATGAATTTAGATTATTTTGAATGCTCTTTAGTCAACGAATTACCATCTTGTAACGTGTTGTACTATTTTTCACATGGGAACAACTTTCCTTATTCTGCTGTTTATAAAGCCGTTCGCATGGAAAAAAATTTTGAAGCTGCATAAATTCTGCTGCGTGCGATTTAATTTCAATATGTCAGCTTGTACTCACGACCATTTTGAGTTCAAAAATTGATTGCTAAAAAATGGGGTCCTTTTGACATAATGTCTAAATAGTATAATTAAATCTTTATGAGAATGGACTTTAAATGCTCTAAACGGAAATGTGCCTTTAACTAAAAACCAGAAAAATTGCTTAGCTCCCTATAAAAGAAGTTTGGGGAGACTTTTTGCCGAGAAAGAGCCTATATATAAGAAGAGTCAAGTTTTAATTCAGAAAAGTAATAGATTTCGATTTGTAATTTTACCAGTGGCAGTACCTTTGATTGGTTCTCTACTTCATAGAGTCAGCAGCCGGCGGTTTTCGTCGAATCGTGTGTTCAAGCCTTCACGCAAATAAGGACCCACAGTGTTGTTGCGGCTGATGGACGTTAAATCTGTCGAGAGGTAAAATCCCTCCCAAACTGTGGTGTGGAAGTTAGGAGAGGGGTGCCAGCTTAGGTATCGTCCTCGTCACTTGACCGAGGTTCAAAATTTTGAGGTCTGTCGTCAATAGCCCTCATGTTGGTACAAGTGCGATGTTAATAAAACCGACGAACCAACCAACCAAGCCTTCATGGAATTAAGTAAAAAGTGAGTTTCATACTCTAAGATCGGATAGATTTAGCTCACATATCATCGGATTTCGATAAGCAAATGCAATAAATTCTCCAGAATGAAGGTGTATCAGAAAGTGAAATGGTGAATTGTAATTTGAAATTCTTCAAAAATTTGTGAAAATTAATCATTCTGAGCAAGAAGCGGAAAAAGAAAAAGTAGAAAATAATGATGCAATATACGTTTCAGTCATAAAAATTTTAAAAGTCCAATTGGGTATTAATAAACGACCTTTCTGATATTAACAAATGACCCAACGAAAGGCCTTCCTGAGTTGTTAAAGAGATAATCATTCTATTTTATCTTAGATTCCAGAGGGGAGAAATTGTCTACAAAGGCCAAAATTCACTTCATACTAATATTGCAATCTTAACATCAGATTTGCTCTTGATCTGAAGACGATCACATAAGCGATTCAAAGAGTTCCATGCAGCTTTAAATGAAATGAATATGACTACGAATTACATTGTCTAGAAAAAGTATATCACGGTACTAATATTATTGTATCAAGGAAGGTAAAACGTATGTATGTAAAAAGAAAAGCATGTGTGTGTATGCGTGTGGATTACATTTTGAAAAAAATAAAATTCAGCTTGGAAATAGTATTTGTGTGTTCATTTTAATAAAATTTGAAGGAATTAAATTTTAAACTTAAAATTTCTTAAGAAATTAATTTTTATTCCACCTCCCGTGCTTTTGTGGGGGGGGGGTAGAGGGGAGGGTAAAGATTTTTTTTCTTAAGGAGATGCATTTTAAATATTTTTTTTTTAATAGAAAACAATTTTAATAGAAAATAAATTTTTAAATATTTTTTTCAACACTAAATAACTTTAAAATGTAATTTTTTTATATGAGCAAAGAATAATTTAATAACTTTAACGTCTTAAATTATTAACAAAAAATTATTTTTTACAGAAATTCCGTTCTACATAAAACTTTTTTCCAATGTTAGAAAATACATTATAAGAAAATCAATTTCAATGTAACGTTTTATACATAAAAATAAATTTTTGAACATAATTTTTAAGCGGAAAATAAATTTTAAATGATTTTTAACCCTTTCGCTACCGGAGGAAGAAAAAAGAAGTGCTTCTCTGGGCCCGTGGCTTCTTCCCGCGGAGTGTCACTCTGTGCCCAGACGATTTTAGTGAGCCTAATTCGTGAAAAAAATTCCTCTAAAATCAGCTATTCATTAAAATATTTTGGTATTACATAACTTATTTAAAATGGATTATATTTAATATTTACAAAAGAAAAAAGGATTTAATCGAAAATTGAATGTTTTATACAAAAAATTACATAAAAAATCAAACTTTTAAGAAAATACAAAATATTTTTAAGTATGTTACACATAAATTTCATGGTGTAAAGATGTACCATTACATGGAATACATAAATATAAAAGATAAATCTTATTTTGCTGTATAGTATATTTATAAAAAATAAATAAATGCATAGTCCAACATCATATGTCTTACACACATATTCTGACGCTTCATGCAAGATTTTGAGCAAAGGGCGCATCTTAGTCCTTTTTTTTTTTCCTTTTTTTTACTTTAATGTCTATGTACAAATTTTGGATTATTTTCGCTAACATTACTGTCAGATTCATTCATTATTTAGCAAATGTCAGTATCAGATAAATACTTCCTTTTCGTCATGACTGTCGCTACAAATAAAAACCGACTGAATGAAATGAACAGCTGAGAGCATCTGCTACCTAAAGCCCTAACCCCCATAAAGGGCCATAAATTATCCTTCGAACTTCTAAGAAGCAAGAAGAAAGAAAAAAAAGTTCACTGAAAGCAAGTGCGCGCTTTAAATCATGTCATTACATTTAAATGAACCGCTCCGCAATATGTGCTTTTAACAATAACCCCCTCCCCACCTTCTCCTGATACCCAGAAGTGAAATCCAAGCCCATATAACCAAGGTCAACATTCCAAATAACCTATCTATATAGATTTCGCGGTAATGTAACACCATCTAGTAATATTAAAAAATTCAAATAAAACGTTCTCTTTAAGCGTATCTATTGTGATACGCTGGGCACAGGAGAGCTACCGCGAGCGTATCAAATGTGATACGCTGGTAGTGAACGGGTTAATGTTTAAAAATATTAAAACAACATTTTCTTAAAGCAAATTCTAAAGAAAAACTTTTAAATTTAAGAATTAAATTCTTAAATATTTTTTATTTTTTTGGAAAAAAAAAACATAAACATATTTTTTAAAACTAAAAAATAAATTTTAAACAATTTTTCATGGTAGATTATATGAAAACATATTTTTATAAGTAAATAATTCGAGATAAAAACCAACGTTTTTTTTTTAAAAAAAATCGTTTTAATGTTGGCAAAGTTTATTAAAAAAATTATTGAAATATTAGTTAAAACTTGTCGCAAATGTCTAAATATTGCATTGTTATGCGAGTAAGAACGATTCCCAAGGTTTCAGAGCTCTAGCTTGATGGGAAGTTGGTTAAATTAACGATCGAAAATTTGATGACACACTGATACACACAGAGACACACCAAGTGAAATACATTAAAACGTTGTAAATAACTTCGTAACTTAACATTTTCGAATAAATTTTTATCATTTTATATTTATAAACAAAATTTAAAACTCTTACCTTATATGTGAAAAGATATATTTTAAAGATAATTATTTAAAAAGAAATATTTTCAGAGGAAAATAAGTTTTCAAACATAATTTTTTCATAAATAGAAAAAACTTTTGGACAATTTTCAATATTAAAAAATATAAAACAATTTTGTGAATGAAAAAATAATTTAATTGTAAAATGTTATAATAAGTAAAAAATAAATTCATAAATTTGGAATTCAAAAAAAAAAACTGCAACATAATTTTTCAAATTAGAAATATAATTTCTTAGAATAAAAAAAGGTATTTTTGTGAAATAAAATAACTTTTAATAATAAAACTTATATGAAATATTAACTGCATAATATATATACTTATTATTTTTTAGATCCGTACAATAAAATGGTAAAATTGTCTTGCTGAATCATCCGTTCGTCAAAAACGAAGTGTTGTTCTTTGTTTTTTTAATAAGAAAAGAAGAAAAATTAAAAGCTCAAAGATTCAATAAAAAATTTCAAATTAAGAAAAATTAAAAAAAATTCAACAAATTAATACAAAATGAGAAAAAAAATAATAATGTAAATAAAGCAAATAAAAAAGTTTAAAAAATATTAAAAATGGGGGGAAATTAAAATTAAATTAAAGTTTGATAAAAAAAAATCTTATTAAAAATGATCAATAAAATGTATCATACAAGTCATGACCAACAAAAACAAAAAAATGAATCAAGTTTATAATCAACCAATTTTATATTTTTCATATTTTACGTTTCTTTGTAAGAAATTAATTGGATAATTAGATTTAGCTCAAAAGAAAATTCTTCGAATTTGGTAAAGCATATTAATTAATTTAATAATAATAGTAATAATAGGAATGATTAAACGAACATCAAAAACACATGAAAGGAAGAAGAGGTATGAAAATTATTTGTATTTCAGAAAATTTAGATGAAGCAGGAGGGAGAAACGACATCTGAAGTAGTGCATAAAGGAAAAGTTGTGTAGTATATTTTCTATGCGGAAAGCGCTTTGTAAAATCAAAGCTTGCTCAGAATAATGTGTTGTGCCTCAAATAAGAAGAAATGCTTACAACAAGATTCGAAATTCGATAGAGGCAGGAACGTTGCCTATCGAGAGTGTGGATTATCTTTCCGTGATATTGCCTGTCGTACTGGTCGAAATTCAACTACAGTCATGCAAATATGGGATCAATGGGTTGCTGAGCATCATACAGAACAACATGAGGAATCCCACGACCTCCCATGACTCACACCAGAAAGGACAGACATATTGTGAGGTTGGCTCTGCAAGATCTTTCAACCATGTCACGGATCATTAGTCTAGAAACAGGCATATATGTAAGCTGTAAACACGGCCACCATTACTTTATCTTCCCTTGACTGTGGAGAAAAGAGAGAGACAGAGGCACTGATACGCCGAACGATAAAACTGGATGCAGATGTAACACAATACCGTGCCGTCTTTTCCCAGTTCTATGTGCAGTATTCTATGACTGTATACGTGTCTCGTTGTTCCGAGGAGACAGCTCGTCGTCTGCTTGCATTCAATATCGGCGTAGGGGCCCTGTACCTAGTATGATAATTTGGGTAGCCATTGAGTACAGACACTCACATCTCTAGATCGGATCGACGGTAATTTGAACGCAGATCGGAACCTTTCTTACATCTTACGTCGAGTGGTTGTGCCTTATCTTCGAGGCCTGCCAAACGCCATCTTCCAACAAGATAATGTAAGACCACATATTGCACATTTTTTTCTGACCTTCCTGGATACGCAGGGTATTCGATTGTTGCCCTGGCTTGCTCGGCCTCCAGATCTGTCACCCATTGAAAACATCTGGTTGTGGGATGCTGATGTACTGGCCCGCCACCGCTCTCCAGCTAAAACGGTTGATGAAGTGTAGCACAGATTTGAAACAGCATGGAATGAGTTTCTGTCATTCCATTCCAATGAGCCAGTTTCTGTCATCAAAGCCAAGTCTATTCCATGCCTAAACGGATAAGGGTCGTTCTAGCTGCCAGAGGTGATCTTGCTTCTGGCATTTGTTTGTGTACTTATTAATATAAATCTTACATTATTTTCTTCTTTAGAAGAATACTGTCATGAAACAAAAAAAATTCTCGTTTTAATTCAGAATTGGTATGTAATTATTCATTAAGAATATAAAAATTTGACATACCTTTTCTGTCTTTCCGGGGAGCTGGTGCAGTAAAGTTTTCTTTTTAGCTGCAAAAAAACTCCGTTAGAATAATTGATTATCCCCTCAAATAAAGTGCTGAACTCCCTTGCAAATAAAAAATATTGTATTGACATTAATTTAAATACAACAACAATTTCACATCAAATTACAAGACACAACTCAGATTACATAGGAGAGCAAAAGCGTTCTCTAGTGCTAATTAAAGTTCATTCTGTTATTGCTCTGTTCACTCCAATCGACAGCTTCCTCTGGCGTGTGTCACGTGGTTTCTGCTGTAAAAGTATCTCGTTCGGAACACACACCCCTTTGAGTTTAAGAGCACATAGTACCGAAACTCAACACTTTATGGTCTGATCGGGATGGGGGTCGAAGTATGCGTCCAGTTCTGGTAGTAACATGAGTAGAGTCAGGATTGTCTTGTTTTTCTGGATGATTCTCAGGAGTATCTGGAACTTTATCCTCGTTGGTAACGTTTTCTCCATCCAGTTCTAATGGGCATAGTTTTTGAATGGGCCTCATCAGAATACCCGATTTATTTTTAATTTCAGTTCTTCTTTTTATTCCAGCTTTGCTTGAATGACTGACAATATTCTTCCCAAGGACCAATAAATTCTTTTGAGATTATCATTCCAGATTAGAACAATGTCCCCAATTTTAGGAATGTACATTTGTTTCCGAATTCTTGATCTTTGGTGCAACCGACCCAAGTATTCGTAACGAAATCTGGCTAGTAAATCTGACATCAGTCTTTTTCTATACACTAGTCGCTTGTTTAGTTCTGTGTTATCAATTGATTTTATTTTGTACAAGTCCATTGTACTACTATTACGTGTTTCCTTTAAGAATAAATCAATTGTTGGAATAGATAGTCTGGATCGTCGCTAACGTAGGTTAAAGGTCTAGAATTTAGTTGACTTTCACAGTCATATAAAACCGTTTCGATTCCTTGATAGTTCAATAAGGTGCGACTTAGGACCTTATTCAAAATTCTTTTTTAAAGTCCTATCAACCTTTCCCAAAATCCACTCCGCCATGGAGCTGCAGGAGGAATAAATTTCCAGGAAATGGAGAAAAGGTTGCTTTCAATCTTTCTAGATTGATATTCTTCACAGCAGTTTCGACTCCGAAGAAATTCGTTCCATTATCCGAGTAGATAATCGACGGGCATCCTCTGAGTGCTATAAATCTTCTCATAGCTAGTATGAAAATATCTGTTGAAAGAGCTTTCAATAGTTTCAAATGTACTGCTCTATAAACCGCACACTTGAAAATTACGATCCACACCTTCTTGTTATCTCTTGATATTAAGGGGCCCGCAACATCCACTCCGATTATTTCAAAAATGGAAGCATTTTTCACTCGATCTATTGGTAGTGTTCCGGTATTTCTGATTTTCTGGCTCTAAATCTTTGACAAATTATGCAGGTTGTGATTACCTTTTTTACAGTTCGTCTACACTTTACTATCCAATAATTTTCTCTCAGAGCCACCATCAGGAATTGTACTCTAGGATGTCCCAGATCTTGGTGTTTACACAATATAAGTATCTTGACAACATGGAGATCAGATGGTAAAACAATTGGAACTTTGAAATTTTCATTGTCTCCTCGCATGAGAAGTTTCTTTTTGATTCTTAAAATCCCATCAGCGTCTTTAAAAGTCAATAAGGATTTTAGACATTGCATTTCCTCACATTAGAATGAGTCTTCTTGAACCTTCTTCCATATTTTATGTTCAGCCTTCTTACAATTCTTCTGTTTTCTTATTACACATTTTAGTATTTTCCTAAAATTTATGTATCCAACCTGTAACTCTAATCATTCTTTTGTAGGAGGATATATCGTAATAAAACTCTTCATTTTCTTTATTCAAAAAGGATTCTACAATTTTCTTTTCTACATGTATAATATTTTCAACGGGTGGGAGGTAAAAATCTGGCCATTTTTTTCTTAAGTCTCTAAGGCAGAAAGGTCCTTTGTACCACTGTTTTTTGAATAGAGTTTTTTCACCGAGCGTCCTCTTGATGGTAAATCCGCTGGATTCCAAGAACAAACTTCCAATCAGAGGCTTCTGGTAGTCTTCTTATTTCGTTAACTCGGTTTATCACAAAAGTCATCCAAGGGCCTTCTTTCTTGACCCAATGCAGATAATCCATAAAATCACTCTAGAAAACTGATTCTAAATTTTCCAATTTTAAATCTTTCTGCCCTGAATCTGCCTATCTAACTTCAATATTACATGCTATTAATTAAATCCTGGGAATGGATAGTCTCTTTAAAGCTTCAACCCTTTATCTTGCTTGTACTAGTTGGCTCAGAAATAATTACCTTTCTGAGTTGGCGTTTAACTCAGAAAGGTTATTATTTGTCCATCAACGTAATTCAAATTTAGCTGTCTTCAGAATTCTTTGAGATTCTGATTTAAAATGTTCTATATCCGAAGCAGAGTCTACGCTTGAAACACAATTATCGACATACATCGAGTCTTTGAGTTTCATTGCAAGACCATTTAAAGACTCTTCTACCTGATCTAATACATGAATCAAAACAGATGCAAGTAGGAAGGGACTGCTTGATATTCCGAATAAAACCTTACAATACCTATTCGTGATTGCCTTTTGCGGATCTTCATCCTTCCACCACATAAACCACAAAACATCTCTATCAGACTCGTTCGGTATTATTTGTAAAAATGAATGCTTTATGTTTGAAATAACTCGAATTTTCCCCATCTATATCTATTTAGAATAGCTGGGATCAATTAGATAAGATTCGGACCCTTTTCAATGCATTCATTAATTGATACGGAGTTTCTAGTTTTAGCGGATCCATGAAATACAGGACGTACCTTGGTTGTTAATTTATCTTTAAATACAGACAGATAATGTGGCAGATAATGTACACCTAAGCCTTTAGAAATGGCATTGTTTTGATTAATTTGTTCAATGATATCTTCTATTTTCCACTGATTAAAAACATATTCATATTCATTTAACCGATTTGTTGATATCAGGAATCTAACTGTATTCCTTAGCCTTTTTTGGTGATTTCACTATTATCGTGTAAATAAGGATATCCATCTAACCAGGGTAGATTAATCTTATATCTGCCAGTATTGTCTCAGTTAACCATTTCTCTTGTGACAGGTTCCACTCGAAATAAAAATTCTTCATTCTTTAAAATTTAATTTATTACAACACGATGTCACAGAACACTGTAGATGTACACGATGTTCTGTAGTATCCGTCTTCTTGTAGAGAAGACGGATACTATAGAACACATAAAACATTTTGAACAGTTAAGGTAAACATATCACACACGCTCAACACAAGAGCTTCGAAGAAAAAAACACCACAGTTCTACTATCCGCCACACCCAACGTCTAAAGCGTCTGGGAGAAGGAAGATCATATTGTTAAAAAAACACGTAATCACCAGGTGGCGCTTGAATCGCAAGAGACAGGGAAAATTTCCCTGAGAGAAAAAGGGGGAAAATATAGTACGTGGTTTTTACAATCTACGTTTTCCCGCCGGGTATTAAGAACCATTTTTTTTTCCAGCTAGCGGTAAGTGATTTCTCTTTCATTACTGGTTAATTGTTTTACATAAATATTGTAAAAATACTTAGAAAAAACTTTTCTTAAAATTTTCTCTTCAATTTCCGATTAAGTTAGGTTTTTGATATACGATTGTTCTAAAATTGAATGAGTATAAAATATGTAATTTCTAACATTGAATGAAAATCATGTAATTTCTATTTCCAATGTTCCCATTATTAAAATGTTAGGAAAAATACTCGGAAGTGCTTTTACAAATTATATTCATCTTTTCTGAATTTTTTTTTTTTTTTTTTTTTTTTTTGTGAAAATTGATAAATTTCAAGGTTTTAATATTTCTAATAATTGATCTCGTTAATCAATTTAAAATATATTTAATTCGATAGGTACTTGCAGAATATTGTGGAAAAAGAAGTTCTGTTACTTCATGAGTATTTGGTATCAATAAAACTTATTTTCAACATATACATTATTGAGTGTTTGTATTTTGTCTGTTATCAGTTACTCTGTATTGCTTAATTTAATCATGGATAATACTTGTTTCTTGTGCGATAAGTCCTTTTCCACAGCTTCAAACTTACGACGACATGCAAGACTAACACACAATGTAGAAAATAAGGTAAGTACATGTAGACAGATGAAATGTAATGTATGCAGCGAAGAATTAGTTTCCATGAAGGCTTTGTTGGACCATGTTGAATCAGCACATTATATTGCTTTAGAAAAAGAAACTAAGAAATTCGACACTTATGAAGCTTACAAGATATGGAAAGAAGATGTAGAAAAACAAACTGCCTTGTACATAAGGAATACTGGAAGTAAGTTTAACAATATGAAAAAAACAATGTACTTTTATTGTCATTGCAATGGTATTTATAATGCGAGGGGTGATAAGAAGAGAACTATTAAAATGGCTGGCAGTTACAAGATTAACGGAAATTGTCCATCAAAGATGAAAGTATGTGAAGACAATGAAAACCAAGTATATGTGGAATTTACAAAAACTCATTTAGGACATGTAAAAGATTTGGGAAGAATGCAAATAACAAGAGAAAAAAATAATGAATTAGCAAGAAAACTGGAGAAGAAAATTCCAATTCAAACTATCTCGGATGAGATCCAAGATTCATTTATTGATAAATTAGAAAGGATCCACTTGGTAACGCGGATGGATCTGTTGAATTTAAAAGCTGAATACAGCATAAGCTCTGAAGGTATTATGGATATTAATGATTCGTAAGTGGGTCCATAGTTTACAAGGCACAGAAGATTCTCCGGTTATTTTGTTTAAGGACCAGAACATTTATGATTAAGATTTGTACCCTGGATTGAAAGCTGAAGATTTTCTGCTTGTTATAATGAACAGTTGTCAAAGAGAGATGCTAAACTTTTATGGTAATGACACCATATGCTTAGATTTCACGCATGGGAGGAATGCGTATGGATTTGATTTGGCAACAATTTTAGTTTTAAATGATAAGAGAGAGGGGTTTCCTGTGGCATTTATTTTAAGCAATCGGCAAGATTCTAAAGCATTGTCTCTTGCATTTGTGGCGATAAAGGAATATGTTAGCATTTCGCCAAAAGTTATGATGAATGACGACACAGAATCTTTTTCTAATGCATGGAGGACAGTTTTTGGTGTTCCTGAAAAAAGACTGTTGAGCACGTGGCATGTGGACAGAAGTTGGAGGAGAAATATTTCAAGATTAATTAAAAAGCCAGAAATCCAAATTGAAGCTTACAAGGTTGTCCGATGCTTATTGATCGAAACAGATGAAGAAGCTTTCAGCATGATGTTAAAAGAAGTTTTGAAGATTTTCAGTGAAAAGGATGAATTGAGAGAATTCGGGAAATATTTCGAACACATATATAGTAAACGAACTGAAGTATGGGCTTATTGTTACAGGAAGTGGCTTGGTATCAATACAAATATGCACATTGAAAGTATGCACCGGACAATTAAGTATGTGTATCTGCAAGGAAAAAAAGTGAAAAGGCTTGATAGAGCATTATTTTATTTGATGAAATTTGTTAGAGATAGAGTTTTTGATTGACTCATCTGTCTGGAGAAAGGCAAAATATCGTCAAAAATAGCTCAGCTGAGGAAAAGGCATAAAGTTGGCCAAGAATTAACTAGTTTATGCATTCGAAAGAATGATGAAGAGTGGTCTGTTGCATCTACAAAAGGTAATGAGGTTTATATTGTGAAAAAAAATGTTGCATGCTCCGAAGGATGTACCTTAATGTGCAAAGAATGCAAGCAGTGATTGCATAATTTTACTTGTACATGCATTGATAATGCAGTTCAGGGGAATATGTACAAAAATATCCATTATACGAGTATATGTAGCAGAAATTTAAATGAAATTAATAGTGCTGTTCCAGGAGACGAAGGACTTTCTGTACATTCCCCTATAGTAGATGAAGAAGAAATGGTTATTTGTGAAGATAGAAAAATTTTGGAAAAAGCAGTACTTGTGGATAATTTGAGGGCCACAGCTACATGAAAGAAAACTTCCAAGGAAGAATTTCAAAAGAAATGCATGGAGCTGATAAACACAATATCACCAGAACTTTATGATAATGTTTTAAGTTTTCTACAAAATGCTTCGGATTCATCACATTTTCTCTCTCAAGCAAATCAAGAAGCTGTACCAAAAAATTTGAATAAGGAGCCCCCTAATAAAAAGATATAGACTCAAAGATATGTTTTAACAAAGAAAAAGCCTGCCCAAAAAGTCTCGACTACATTTAGAAAACCAACACAAGAAGAGTGCCAAAGCATATCATCGAGTCTGGTTTTGACAGCAAAAACAAAACATGTATAAAAAGTGTTATTGTAAATTATGGAAGAGTTTGGTTTAAATGTTAATTTGTTTTTAGGTTTTCCTGCATATATGCAATGATTTTCTTTTTTTATTGTGGGTTATAGATCATAGTTCAATATTGAATTCCTGATTATCTATCATAGAAGCCATTTAATACTTATGCATTAAATTTTTTAGTATGTGCAATATATGTAATGTTTACAAGTGCAATATATATAATGTTCCTTTTCATATTATAGTTAGTTATAGTGCAATATATGTTATGTTTCATGTGCAATATATGTTATGCTTCATGTGCAATATATGTAATGTTCCTTTTAATTATAGGTAGTTATAGATAATTTTGACATAAAGTTCCTGATCCACTAGAAGGCATCTAAAAACTCTTTAATTTATATTTTTGGCTAATATGCAATATATATGTGTTCTTTTCATTGTAGGTTGTTTTTGATCCTTATGCTGTATAAAATTCCAGAAAATCAAGAAGGCTTTGTAATTGTTAATTTAAATAAATAAAATGAAAGAATACAGTTGACCTTTTGTGAATGGCTGTTTAAAGAATAAGCTGGTTATGTATGTACATAAATTTAAAGTCTGAAGTTTTCATCAAGGAATGAAACAAAAAGTAAACATTTCTTACTTGAATTAACTAACAAACTAAGGTTTCCAATCACCTACTGGCCTATTAAAATTATCAAACATAGTTCAAACTTGTTAAATGTATTCTAAATATTGCAAATAGTTTATAAACAAAAGCTTCATTTTATTTCATAAAAAAACTTTGTGTAAATCATCAAATTTCTCCTGTGTTTATGGGTCACATACAGTGTTCAATATTGTGTTTGAACATTTGTAGTTGTATATGTGTTGCCAAACATATTCCAACAAATATGTCTCTTAAAACACAGCAGGGCTCTTTCAGTAGATCTAAGAAACACTAAAACGTAACTCTCTATTAAGCCATTCGATTGAGGATGGTAGGCCGTCGTTCTAATTTCCTTCATTCCTAGTAGACATGCTAGTGCTTTAAAAAGAGATCCATCAAATTGTCGGCCTTGATCGGAAGTTATGCGAGAAGGACAACGAAAACGTGTTATCTAATGGTTGTAGAAAGTTCTTGCCACAGTTTCCGTAGTTATATCGGGTATTGGGATGGCTTCTATCCACCGTGTATAACGGTCTATCATCGTAAGACAATAATAATTTTCAGCTGATGGTGGGAAAGGTCCGATGATATCAAGGTGCACATGGTCAAGTCTCCGTGTTTGGTCAGGAAAAGAGCCTAAAAGGGGTTTGGTATACCTACTCACTTTTGCTTTTTGACACGGTATACAATATTTAGACCAAGCAGAGCAATCTTTACCTATTGATGGCCACACGAATCACGAACAAATTAATTTTGTAGTAGTTCGAATACCGGGGGGAGATATATTATGCAATTGACAGAAAATCCGCTGGCGGTATTCCTTTGGGATATAAGCTGTTCCGGTAGATAAATCGCAATAAGATGTTAAAATTTGGCATAACTATTTTCTTTAGCTGTAATCCATGAGGATTACTAATTAAATTTTGGAGCTCTAAATCCAATTCTTGTGATTTTGCAATCTCATCATAGTTGATAGGGTTGGGCATTTCAATAGAAGCTATTCTGGAAAGGCTATCCGCTGTTATGTTTTCTTTCCTGGGAGGTAGAAAATATTTGTCGTAAATTGGGATATGAAATCCAGTTGTCTGGCTTGTCATGGTGAGCATTTATCTAAACATTGTTTAAAGGCCTGATTCAATGGCTTATAATCGGTAAATAATTTGAAATCCCTAGCTTCAAGCATGTGAATGAAATGTTTAATCGAAGCATATGAAGCTAGTAGCTCACGATCATAAGCACTATAATTTTTTTCCGTTTGGGATTATTTTCTAGAGAAAAAAGCGAGAGGTTGAGGTTTGTTATCGATTATTTGGAACAATGCACCTCCGATTGCAAAGTCGGATGCATCTACGTGCAGTATCAACTCTGCATCTGGTTTTGGATGTGCCAAAAGCGTTTCATCTGCAATTAATTTTTTGCAAGTTCAAAAATCCTGTTCGGCTTGAGTAGTCCATTCGATTACCCTGTTATCGTTTTTTCTAGTGCCCTTTAAAAATTCACTTAGAGCGATCTTCGTTGGGCTACGTTAGGTAAAAATTCAAAATTCCAAGAAACCGTTGAAGTTCTTTTATTGTTTTAGGCTTTGGGTAATTTAGTATTGATTCGACTTTATCAGGAAATTGTTTTGTTCCTTGCTGCGTTACGAGATGTCTTAAAAAGGAAATTTCTGATACTCCGAAAACGCATTTAGGAGTGTTAATTGTAAACCCGTAATGTTGGAGTTTTTGGAATACAGCACGAACGTGAGTCTTATGCTCAGCCTCGTTTTTACTGAAAATCAGAATATCTTCCAAATAGACAAAACAGAATCTGAGTTCACCTAAAATTTCATTCATGAACCTCTGAAACGTTTGGGCTGCCCCACAGAGGCTAACATTTAGGTACGGAAACTCGTATAAGCCAAATGGCGTACCTACGGCCGTCTTTTGAATATGATCCGGGTAGACGGGGATATGGAAGTATGCGCGTACAATATCGATCATTGAAAAACTTTTACAACCGTAAAGTGCGTTAGAAAAATCTTGCATATGGGGTATCGGGTACCTATCAGGGGTTGTTCATGCGTTTAATTTACGATAGTCTCTCTCTGGTCGAATTTTACATGAGGTTTTCGGGACTACATGAAGGGGAGAGGACCAGAGTGACATGGAAGGCCTGCAAGTACCCTGCTCCATGATAAATTGAAATTCCTGTTCTACAATATTGTACAATTTTGGGTTTAAACGTCTAGGCCTGCTGTGGACAGGTGATCCAGTTGTTTCGATGCAATACAGCGTATTATGTTGCACTTTATTAATTTTACAAGCAAGTGCTGTTAGGTCAAGAAATAACGCTAAAATTCTGTGATATATTGTATTTCCTGAGCTTAACCTTAGCGATGTAGTATGAAAACCAGTGGGAATTTTACCATAGCGAGACAGGTTGGTAATTGTATCGATAAGCCTTTGTCGTTTTAAGTCAATTATTAGATCGAAATGCTTTAAAAAATCTGCGCCTATAATTGCGAAAGGAACGGACGCTAGAATAAATTGCCACTTAAAACTTCTTCGCAAGCCAAGATCGACATCTATTAGTTTAGATCCATGTGTATATATTTTTGAGTTATTAGCTCCTCCGAGAACGATTCCTTAATCGGTCTCTAGACAATCGTTCTACTTGCTTGCTCAGAGCGGAGATTTTACCTCGAAGTGCAATCATTTCATTGAATGGGGAGTTGGGAGAATCGGTCGATTGCTCGGAGCGACCCGTAACGGCGTATACATTTGGGGTAAACGGGGAAGCGCGAACTTCAGCAATCTTATCCGCCAATTTTTCTAGGTTTTCTAATTTTTTTTTTTTTGGTTTCCCGAGTTGCTTAAATAATTCTTGATATCATGCTACACAAAACTTAAGATTAAGTTGGAATTTTAATGCCCACTGTATGACATGATCATGAGAAAGAAAACGTTGTTCCATACTTGTAGCAAATTTCAAGCCCTGCCGAATTAAATGAGCTGTAAATAGTTGAATTCTTCTTTCGACTTCGTCATTCTAGACTTCTTCATTATCATAAATTCAATCAACTCATCCTCATCAAAAAGGCTTTCTAACATCAATTCTTCGATATCAGCCATTTGTATGTTGTTTAAACTTTCGCCATCAGAGTTATAGTTTCAGGATATACAGCTGAGTTTTGTATTACAAAACTTACACTTTTGACGCAAGATGGCAATTTTTTTTTTTTTTATCTAAGAAGCATTTAAGGCTTCAGAAAGAAATTCTGTGTTCAACGAAATAAAAAAAAAAAGCTATAACAATATTTGGCTCCTCCAATAATGTTAAAAATAAGTAAACATTATAGACAACAATTAAGAGAACTAACAACTGAAGTACCCACAATACGATCTCGTCTATCAGGCGAGTTCATCAAACATTATACTAATAATTTTGAAGAATATCTATCTATAAATAATGTACTTAATGCTAAACTTTAAGAATTCTACGTTACACATATTAAAATTTTACGTGCATTGAAAATAGTTATTAAAGAATTATCTCGCAACATAGAAGTTAAAGATATACTTGAAGAACTAGTAAAACTCGGTTTTAACCAAACAAAAGTCAACCAACTAACAAAGCTATCCTACGGATCTTCATGGTTACACTACCCAGGGATGAAATTAATCAAAAAAAATTTGATTAAATTAAAATACGTTATATGTCAATTAAAATAGATAGCTACAAAAATAACACGACTCCACAATGCTACAACTGCAATAAATTCATTCATTGCGGGCCGCGGTAGCCTAGTGGTCAAGGTCGTGAACTAGCGACCGGCGGTTTTTGTTCAGTCGCGGGTTCGATCCTTGGCCGCTAAAGACCCGCCGTGTAGCTGGGGCTGATGCACGTTAAATCTGTTCGGGGCCCAAAGTCCTCCCGTTGGTGTGGTGTGGATGTTAGGAGAGGGGGTGCCAGCTCAGGTGTCGTCCTCGTCACTTGACCGTGGTTCAAAATTACGAGGTCCGTCGCCAATAGCCCTCGTGTTGCTTCTAGTGCGACGTTAATAAAAACTAAACTAAACTAAGCAATAAATTCAACCGCTGCGCACAAAACTGCCACATGAATCCATGATGCTTAAAATGCTTCGGTACCCACCCCACACGCGAATGCCAAATAAAATTGAAGAAATCACTTATATTAATTGCAACACAAAAGGGCATTCTGCTTCATACAAAGGATGCAAACTTTTCCCCCAACCCCCCAAAGGTTCACATATTAAAAACAATTCCACACAAAATAAAACCATCACAGAAAATTTCACTTTTGCACAAGCAGTAGTTTCTTCCCCCACAGATGGCTCCGCCTACCAATGAAACTCTAACAACTCGTAAAAATGCACCACATTATTATAATCAGAGTAAAAACCATAATCCAGTTAATAATATCCTACAGGCGATAGACCAACTTAAAGGCCTTACTGAGATTTTCGCTCTACTACCAGGACTTTTTATGAATATACCAAAAATTCAAGCAGCTAAAAGCAACGCGGAGAAGAAAACTGTAATCATTTACGTTAAATGATGATGAATAAGTACTACACCACTATTTTAATTTTTCACAATTCATAATTGTATATATAGCATCACTTATTTTACATTTTTTCCAGCTCAAAATAAATTTCAAAATCTTAACGAAATTCAAAATAACGGAAATCATGAAAAAATGACACTATTCCTCAAATGGATCAAGAAAAAACTAAGAATCTCCCCCCCCAATTATGCTTAAAATAAGTAATAATTATGGACAACTCATAAAAGAACTTACTAATGAAATTCCCACTCTGCGTACACGCCTTTACGACGAATACATTAAATTGTACACAAATAGTTTTGAAGAATATAGAACTCTTAATCATGTACTTAATACTAAACCTTATGAATTCTACGTTATCGAACCAAAAATCACGCGTGCTTCGAAAATAGTTATGAAAGGTCTACCAAGAAATACCGATGTTAATGATATCCATGAAGAACTAGAAAAACTCAATTTTAATCCTACAAAAGTTAATCAATTGATAAGGAAGCGAACAAAGCATCTCCTACCGATCTACGTGGTCACTTTACCAAGAAACGAAACAAACCAAAAAAAATCTTTGATCTTACTAAAATTTGCTATATGTCAATTACAATAGATAACTACAAAAATAATAATACCACCCAATGTTACAATTGTAATAAATTTAATCACAGCCCAAAAAACTGCCATATGATTCCGAGATGCATCAAATGCTCCGATGCACACAACCTACCCGTGATTGCCAATTTAAAAACAAAATTGAAGAAATCGCCTGTATTAACTGTAACGAAAAAGGACATTCTGTCTCCTACAAAGGTTGCAAACTTTTCCCTAAACCACCAAAAAGCCCACCTAAAAATAATAGTATTCCACTGAACCAAAACCATCAAAGAAAATTTCACTTTCCCTCAAGCCTTAACTTCTTCTCAACAGACGGCGCAGCCTACCACTGAAACTCCAAAAATTCGCAAAAAACACCTCACTATTATAATCAAAATAAAACTTTAATCCAGTTAACAACATTATTCAAGCAATGGAACAACTTAAAGAACTTGCAGAAAATTTCGCTCTAATACCAGGACTTTTAACTAACTTACCTAAAATTAAATTGGGTAAATATAATACTGTAAAGATAACAGCAATCATACAAGGTCTAATGTAAAATGATGAATAAACTTCACCACTTTCTTAGTTTTTGCAAATAATATGCATATATATTACAATTCAAGTTAGACAAGGGCAAAAAGGCAAACCAACCAGATAGTTATAGACCAATTTCCCTCCACCCAACATTAGGCAAACTTACAGAATCCATTATTTTGAAAAGACTTAACAAATTTATCAATGATAACAATCTCATTAATCCTAACCAATATGGCTTCACTAACCAACTATCTACTCTTCACCCACTATTAAAACTCACTGAAATTATTACTTCCGGTTTTCTACGAAAAATAAAACCACCGGAACAGTTTTTCTGGACATAGTCAAAGCCTTCGACAGGGTCTGGCTGGAAGGCCTAACCTATAAACTAATCAAAAACAACTCCCCCCCCCTCATTGAACTTCTTCATTCGTACAGCAACGAAAGATTCTTCCAGGTCCGAGTACAAGATACACTTTTAACTTCTAGAAAAATTAATGCGGGAGTAGCTCAAGGAAGCCTAATCGGACCTTTTTTTATTTAATTATTTCGTTAACGATATTCCAAATTATAGTCTCACTAGCCTAAGCATGTAAGCAGATGATATGGCAATTGTCGCCAAATTCAGAAATGCTAAATCAGTAACTTTTGCTGTAAACAAACATCTCAATATTCTCGAAAACTATTACAATAAATGGAAAATAAGAATAAATGTTGAAAATTCTAACGCTGTACTATTCACTAAGAAAAAACAAAATCCCCCCTTCTATCTTCTACAACAAAAACATTCCTTGGGATACTTCCGCCAAATATTTATGTCTCACATTCGATAAGCATCTAACCTGGAGAAAGCACATTATTAACACACGTAAAAAATTAAGACACAGCGGAGGTGGTAGTTACATTCGGGTCTGCGTGATTGTCTACTTTCTCTATCACATATCCTATCTCTGGGCTTAATTTTAGCAACTCGATGTGGTCCGAAAAATTTAGGTCTGAGTTTGAGGCCTACACCAAATTGTGTACGTTGGACCGCTACTAAATCATCGATCAGGTACTGGGGAGCCTTTTCTCTCTTCTTATTACACGTTCTATGGTTCTCAGACTGAATCTCTTGAATACTTCCTTTTTGCTTCAGGGCGAATGCTTTCTTTCTGATCTTGATAACTTTTTCCCCACATATTTGTGGAACTCGACACCCTCTTCGGTAAAGTTTAAAGAAGCTTGTTCCAAAATGTCTGTGTCTATGATAGCTTCGAAGTTTAGATGCTTAGTCGGCACAACATGCCATGTTAAGGAAAAACGGTCTTCATCTATGAAGAGATCATGTTTAAAATTACCTTTCGTCAACACATGTGATTTACCTATTCCGGATAGAATATTACATTTCTTAGAAAACTTTTGCTGGTCTACGTAACTTTTCTGTACTTACGTCTTCCGGGATGAGACTAACTGAACTTCCAATATCTATCAGAGCGGAAAAGGTTTTGTCACCAAGGGTGAATACCTTTCAGGTGTAGCTCTTTCTGCGTGATAACAGAACAGGTTTCTACTTCAGAGTTCGATGGCCTCGCATGTTCCGACTCTTTCTTGCCTTTAGGACAATTGTAGCTTAGATTGGTTAGGGGAATGACAGCTGACACATTTTCTAAGCATTCGTTTTTCAAAATCTTTACTCGGATGAGTTTCATAGTGCTTTTTTCCAGGTTTGAAATTTTCAGTTCTCCTGTGGCGATTTTCACATCTTCCGAAATTAACGAACATATTCGGCAATCTGGCAGAAAATGAAAGAATTTTGAATCAAAGTTTTGTACGAAAACTTCATAAAGAATATGTTAAATAATATATAAGATGAAGAAAATGATACTTGCAAATAAATGAGCGTTTATTTAAGTCCCTTAAAATTTAAATTGATATATATTTTTCTGTTTAAAATTCATATTCGATACAACAACAGTATCGAAGATAAATTCAAAACATACTTTCTTGAGTATTTCATACTCATATTTGATGCAATAATAGATTCACAAATAAATACATGATACTCATTTTTCTATTCCACACTCATATTTGATACAGGAATATCTTCAAAAATGATTATGTGAAGTTTCCATTTCGAATACGTACCTGTTACTAAAAAGGAGTACGTGCCAGTCTTAAACTTCAATACGTTGGGATCGGAGCCATTTTGAGAATTTGAAGTATTTAAAAGTGAGCACATTGTACTCGATTTCGAATACCCAGTTTTCGCAATGTTGCATTCAAATTAAAGCATTTTTATAGTAATATTAAATGTTTATGCTTCTTAAATACATAGTTAATTTTATCAAAAGATTTATTTGTGAATCTAATGCTACAATATTCTATGTTACGATTATCATTTTTATTACAAGTATCTGTTTCATATTTACTAACTAAATAATTACAAACATCCTCAGCAATATGAAGACAAATATTTTATTTTATTTAGTTTTCAATAAATCTCTTAGGATTTTAATTTCTCGTTCCTTAATATCAAAAATAAAACATTTAATACTTTTAAAATTGAAGTCTTCTTTAAATTTATAATTTCATAAAAAGATTTTTCTTCAATAACCTCCAAGTCTATATATTTTATTTTTTATTTCTTCCATATATTTTCTTGTATTATTGACTTTATTTGAAATGCTTTGACCTCAGTTTAATCATAATATCTATAAAAATAATATTGATCGTCATTTTCTTTAAACATTTGCATAATATTTTTTTAATACTAAAGTATTGAGACAATATGGGTATTACAAACATTACTATAACAATTTTCATAACCACAACCTTTTTTTTATTGTTAATGTTTATTTATTACGTAATTTTGTTCTTGCTAATACATGAATTACTTCAGAAAAAATTACAATTTTTTTGCAATATTTCTTTCGGTGTTCAGTGTAGCAAGTGCATTTAAGCGTTCTGCAAACGTGCATGACTGAAAAAGTTCAATTTTGTTTGAGTGATATATAGTCGAGAGTACCTCGAATCAAATAAGACAAACTGAACATTCGCATCATCTAGTATTAGTTTGAAAATTGTAGATCAATAATAATATATGCGATAAAATAGGATTAATGACAAGTTTTCACGTGCATGAGTACATTATTTCAGTTCTTTGGCCCCCTCAATCGCAAGTTCTTGGTGCCCCCCCCCCAAATGGCCGACTCCCGAAAAAGAGAGAGAGAATTTTGTTTAGGGTCGTATGTTTATGGGGTAAATTCTTGCAAGAGAAAAAGTTAAAAAAAAAAAAAGCTGTACGTAGTGTAGACTTGTTCTAAATACCTAGCTCATTTAGGCTTTAATCTCTTATCAGAGCAGAAATTGAAAACAAGTCAGTTCCGAGTATCCAATGCAATTTGAAGGGCAGAAAAAATTCTTGAAGCGAGGGCTTAAATTTAATAGGCAGGGTATGTGTGAAAAATGTTCAAGTTCTGAGTAGGTTGTTAGTTTAGGCAATAAATATTTTTTCTCACATACGATATGCAAAATAAGAGCTGAAATATATTTTTTCCCTTACTTTTCCAAAATAATGAAAGTTTAACTCAATCTTTAAGTATTTCATTACAAAGAAATATCTGTATCTTAACTGGAATGACTGTCTTCATATGTGGGCTGAAAGCGTGTCTAAGACCCTGCCCAAGATGCCTCATGTGTGGAAAAGAATGAGAATGAGCTTTAGAAGAAATTCTGATTTGTATTAACAGTAGGAAGTTCGGACATATCGCATCACGGGAAGAATGGCCTAGTTTCCCTACATCGTGGGATTTTTGAGGAATGATTAAAGAAGTTACATTTGTAGAATTGCGCGGCCCTTCTCTTTCTGTTGTATTGGACAATTTCTTTTTCATAAATAGGCATCGTTTGATATTGTAAATTTGTTCACATTTTCATTTTTCGGCTATTTCTATGATGAACAATGGTAAGGGTTTCTTGGTCTTGAATTGCCTTAGCTGAGCCACTTTCTCAATTCGAAAACCTATGTTTTCAATTTCGATCTTAATGTCTTCTACATCGGTGGAGGGCGGAAGTCCTTTGAAAAGAATTTTGCAGGGTGGTTAGGTGACATAGTAATCTACTTTCTCTTCCTTGAGAAAAGAGGTGGCTGTCACTACAGCTAGAAAAAAGTTTAATATAGTCTCCTGCCAAGACTGATTCAGTGTTGGGGGTGATCTTATTTACTTCTTACAGGATCAGGCTGTAATTTTGCGACAAGCTTACATAACTGGTGGAATGTTATCCTTTACTGTTATTATCGGGATGGATGGGGGATATTTACTATTATTTTCTTATTGAGTAAGTGCATCAAACGAGTTTGAGGTCGGTAGGCTGATTCTTATATTTTTCTTGGTTGTCTGACTGTCTTGGTAGGTAACTTGAAACCTCCATTATCAGAGGCTTTTATCTTCTTACGATTCCAGAGTTGGGAGGAAATAAAGTGGGGTTGTTTGTACGAGTATTTCTTCGAAAATTAATTAAATTGTTCAGGGAAAATTTTAAAAAGATTTCCGAAAATTAGGAAAATTACCAAAAAATAAACACAAAACACAAAGTAGCTTACATAGGATAAATTTTAGTGAGTTTGAAGTCCTGTCTATAAATTAAAATGCTTAGGGTATCATCTAATGATTTACTTTTTATTGAGTTCTCAATCTTTTCCAAGACTGTGAATTGTTGATATATATGGCCTAGAGCAGCTCGTAGAACTTTTCTAGAAAGATGGAAAAAATTTACCTGTTCACTAGAAGAAATCTCAGAAATGTTCATATCATCAACTTCACTGTTATTAGATGATTCTGAAATTAAGAAGGATAATTTTTTAGATTAAATTCATACAAGATACATTAGTATACAACTAATAATGTTAAGTATTCATATGTACCCTTATTTTTAAAAATCAAGCATTGGCTATATATATATATATATATATGCTTTATTTCTCAGAAATATATACTGAAGTTTTTCAGAATTTTCAAATCCTAAACAGAATTAAAAAAAAAAAAATCTTGAACATTGATATATGTTCATATGTGCACAACTATGGAATATTTTCTGAAACCTAAAATTTCGAAATCGTTTTCTCTCATTGTATATGTGTAAATACATATGTAAAAAATTCTTTTTCTTACCTGATTCATATTCAATTAAAGGTTTAGCAGAAAGACCTTCAGGAGTCAGTGAAATATTTGCTTTTGCCTAATTGAAATAAAAGAAATATCAAATAGAAATTTATATTAGCAAAAGAACTTTGTAAAATTACAACTTTCATATAAACTTATTAGATTGCAACTAGATATACATTTACGCAAAATAGGTCTCACTTTATATAGCAACAAATATCAAATTGATTGTAATAAAATCTAAAGACAAAAATATATACATATTTTTTTATTGAATTATTTTAAAATTATCTACACATTTATTTTACAGAAACATAAGATATTACACTGTTATTTTTCATTTACATGCATGGTATCGAAAATCAATAATTAATATGGTACCTAATGCAATATTAATAAAGAATTTCTTTAAGAAGGTATTTTAAAATAATTTTTCATTTTATCACCAAATTCCTTATAATTTCACTGGCATCTTATTTGAAAACTAAAAAAATTGTAAATATATTTTTTTAAAAAAAATATTCTATTTATTTATTGTGCAATGTTCAGCTCTTCATCTGTGAAGAGAAGTTCAAATAAATTTCAACAGCTCTTATAAAAATAGATTTCAGAAAATTTTGGTAAGCAGTACCAAAAATATACAATCTCTTGGATCAGAAAAGTTTCACTTAACTAGCATTTGAATGGAATTTATTTTTTTCTGCTTTACGACAACTCATTAAATTCCACAACTAACACATTCATTGAAGAATTCAAAATCCATTAACTTTATGAACATTATAATGCTTAATGAATATCTGACATCCTATCAACAAGATAAGTCATATATTCCAAGAATTCTTACCTGAGAAAGTAACATTTTTAAACCAGCTTGCAACATCTCTTTTTGAGATAATTTTCAACTCTTGCTTCAATTAATTGACTAAAAGGACCTTAGATATCACCTATGTCTTAACACTGAAAAATATGAAATTGCAATAATAAAATTCACTTTTAAAAGTATATACTAAATAATTTTATGAGTTTAATTTTATTCTACAGAATGTTTTACCTTTTACTCTAAACAAATTTCATAAATTTGATAACTAAGGAGATACAAAGTTCATGTGGCCATACAACTACAGTACTTAATAACATTAGAAAATCATTTGTATATTCCAATATCATGTTAATTTTTATTACAGCCAAAAATATAGGAGAATTTAAATATTTGCTCAAATATAGAACATACTGAGTGGTTCCTAGGTTTAAAAAGTTTTATTTTTATAAAAAAAAGCAATTGATACACACAAGGATATTTTGTAAATCATAAGATTATACTGATAAAATAAATAAAAATAAAATTTACAGGCATCATATATAGCAAATGTATCCTGAGTAATTCAATCAACCTTCGTAGACAAGAATGATTCCTCAATAAGATAAATTTCAACAAAAATGCAATAATATTTACATGAATCAATGAGGTAAAACAAATAAAAGAACATGAACAGTAAATATACCTTGATTTGAGTTCATTTAATCTTCTTCAAGAAAGCCTTCATATAGTGTTGACAATAACTGTCTCCTAAACACACTGAAACGCAGTCTCAAAAAATAAAAAAAAACAATAATTATAAGTACAATTATATCCAAAAATAATTTATAAATCTCTAATTGCAATATGATGTTCTATGCAAACTTAAATATACATCTAAAAAAATCAAATGTTTAATTAAATGATTCATATTTTGTAGATAATTCCTAAAACATATAAAATTATAGTTACTTCTAATAAAATAACCAAATTTCAAACACTGTGAAATTAAAACTTTCAAAATATATATGTTATACCTATGCAGAAAAAAACATTTAAATATTATAAAATTACACTCATGCATAATGGTGCAGATAAAAGTATCTTCACTGCAGTTTACAAAAGGGGAAAATTATTTAAAATCTTTTCAATTGAACATGCAATTAAGTAGTACGATTAATGAAAACAGATGCATACATTTCATAAAAACAAATTATTTTACTGCTGTATTTAAATATTTTGGAGGTGCATTACTTGTGCAAAAACAAATTAGATTTTCTAAAATAAAATCACAAAAAAAAGTTTTACCAGGTTTCCTACTCATTTTCAGGAATAAAACGCATGATTTAAAAAAAAGGGGGGAGGGCACTACATTACATCCTATGCACATGAAATCTGGCGCTATTCCAGCCAAAATTAATTAATAATTTCTAATTCAATCATTCTTTGGAGATATTTTATTACTTTGATGAAAATGATTGATGGAAATTAACACATGTATCAAATATTTTAGACACTTTTTCCCCTTATCCCAATACCAAGTAAATCTGCTCAGACTGTTACATATACAAAGTTCAGGCTTAATACTAAAAATACATATATAAATACATAAAACATGGACTTAGCATTTCATTTAAGAAATAAAAAATTGAGTTAAATTATTTCCTTTAAAAATATATTACTTTTTAATACAGTATGGTATTAAAATGCCAAAAGCCAACATGTGTACAGTTTTTTCTTTAACCCTTTTGACAGTTAGTTGAATCAACAGTTTTCACTCTTATTATGCACAGTGCTATGATTAATGGGTTGCTGAAAGTGGCAGCCATCCCCCTCCCCACCAGTTGCTCTTGAAAATGTCACCCTTTTTCTTGCATTGATACAGATAACTCTCTTTTAAAAGATTATGTTAATGTACTTAAAAATTATTTTCAGTACATTAACATAATATAATTGTAACTGGCCCTTTTAAATAATTCAGTAAATGATAAATATTAGAAAATATTGATTTGTAAAATACTAAATTAAAATAAATGCACACAATTTAAAACTTTACAAAGCATTTAATTTTTATATTTACTTAAAACTTTTTCGTGTGTGATGCACTTTAAAAACATGGAATTATTCATTTATATATCAACAGAAAACCTTTTTCATCAGAATTGTCTAGCTTTCACTTTTGAGCCATTTTAATAATAAACTCCCACCAAATTACACAAGAAAAATAACTAAATCAACAATTAGATCAGTAACACTTTAACACAAACGATGCCAGATAATATATACAGATGAACTTGGCTCATCGGCATGCAATGGGAAAAAATTTTGCTAGACAAGTAGGGCTCAGCTGCAACCATTTGGGTCCAAAAACTTCAAGTGAGCTGGGCTCGTTCATAATCATCAAGGGTTTAAAAAAATTAGGGTATTGTATATTGTTGCACATTAATAATAACATCAAAAATCAACTGTATTTCAGTTGATCTTTCTACATTTCAGTGGAAAACTATTACAGGTTTCAAGTAACTAAATGGATTTTATTTAAATTAATCAAATATTAAATGTTTTTTTATAAGCGAGTTGAATTTTGAAGAGTGGTGAGGGTTAGGTAAACAACACATTTTCCCGGACCAATCAGATTGTTTCAATTTCCAAGGTGGTGCATACAATGCGAGAATAATTTTTATAATTCTCAGATTAAATTTTGTAATTTTACTCATGTTTAAATTCTTATACTACTGATAACATTAATAAAACCATTAAAAAGTTTGAAAATTATTAACATAATTCTTACAAATGATGCCCTATTGTACTGTCACACCTTACCTTTATGATTTTTTCTGCCTTATATTTATGATAAATTGTTTTTTTTCCCTCCCTTTCAGGAAAACATAGTTATTACATGATTTCAAAGATAATGTTTCTTGTATTGAAATCAAAATTCAAACAAAATAGTTTGCATAGGTATTCGTTTTTTACTACAAAACATTATAATTTAATTTTACCGACTGATGAAAAACTCATAACATAATAGGTTACATAATAATAACTCCCCCCTTCTAACATTGACATTAAAACAATTTAGAAGAATTTCAAAATTACTTTCATATCTAAAAAAAAAAGTAAACTTACATTTAACATTTCTTTATCTTTACTTTGATGACCTTGCAAGAGAAGATGTGACATACTGTCTGACTTCAGAGTTAGCTCCTCTGTTACAGTTTTTGGAGTTTTACCAAGATCCAAAGCTTTTAAATGTTCTTCAACAGGTGTCTGAGATAACAATAGAAGAATTTGACATATTAAAAAAAATATTACAATGAGTTTTAGATGAATTCAATTGCCTATATATTAAAGACAAATACAGAATTTTTGTTTAACAAATTTATTATCTAAGCATGCAAACAAGCTAGAAAAGGATATATCTATCCACAAATAATAGAGGCCTGTTTAATATCTTATTTTATTGATTCAATATAAATTAATAAATGATGAAATAATAAATTCAATATTAAAAGAAAGCTGATGAAAAAATTTGAATTGTCTTTAATTAAGATGTTTTGGAATTCTCTCCTAAAGTAAAATTCCTTAGAGAGTAAATAATAAATTGTTAATAAAAATTGGATAACAGTTGAAGTCATTTACACTACAAACAAAAAAATCGTACTGAACTCTTCATAAATGAACTGAGGGGGAAACTTACATTGAAGCATTAGTAACAGAAAGTTTTAAAATATGAAGAGATTAATTTAGATTAAATGAATTTTAAACACTTCATTTTGTCAGTTAAGATGCTTCATATTTTATTTCAAAACTGAAATACAAACTATACAGTAATACCGCATTCAATCATTCTGATACTGAATCAAAATATTTTAACTCCTTTTATTTATAAGAACAATTAAAATGAGATTTTGAAACACTTATTTTTCTTTATTAGGAATTAAATTAAAAATTTTTTTTTTTTACATAGCTCTATACTAACATTTTTATTTTTCCACTACCATTGAATAACATGTTTATCATTGGAACATGTAAATAAAGAATTTATAGCAACAGACCAACACACATCATATACTGAGCTTATAAGCCCTCATCCTTAAAAAGAAAGTGCTCCATTTAATATTTATACATATGTTGCTTGGTAATAATATATTTAGTTTATATCCTGTTATCACATATGATACATATACACAGAAAAAAAATTACTAATTTTTTTCATAAAAATATGCACAATGTTTTGTATTTATAAAATTAAGATAAAAATTATTCATATATATATATATATCTATCAGTGTGTGCATTAGAATTGTACATTATACATTAATTCCTTTGAATACTTTTTTCTTTATATTTTAATAATTTTTTCAAGCAATAATACTTTTTCATTTAGGCAATTTTTAAAAATTCTTCTAAATCAGTTTTGATTTCACTTATTCTTTAGATCATCATCATCCTATTTGACTCAACAGCCAGGGTGAGTCTAGACCTGCTTTTGAAAATTTCTCGAAGGTAACCTGCCTGTCTGCTAGTTCCACTTCCCAATCACCTAAAAAATTCGGTTCAACAGAATTAAGCCACCACAGTTTCAGAAATAATGTTTCTAATTCCACCATAATTTGGAATTAGGAACAAAAAAATTCTTTTCTGGATTTTTTCATCCATTCTAACAATATGAGAAGCCCGATTCATATGTGTGTTTCCCTTAAATAAATTTAATGAAATCAGGCTCATTAAAAAAATTACAAAAAATATAGAATTAAATTAAAACTGTTATAATCTTCGTCAAAATCCATTTTCTCTAACACCGCCGAGAATACTTCTGATAATCTTTCTCGCAAAAACTGCACTTTTCTATTTTCTATTTTTAGATAGAGACCAAGTTTCCAAACCATACATTAAGACCAGTTTAATGAGGGTTTTATAAATAAGAAGCTTTATCTTTCTGGAGAGAAAAAGGGACCTCAGTAAAAAAGTGCAGTCTCAAAAAACATTTGTGGGCTGGTGAAATACAATTTATTCTTCAGGTGATTAGAGCTGGTGTTTGCACAATATAAGAATCTTTTTGTCTTTACTAATATTAATTTTAGCTCTATTTCTAAATATCCTATTTTATAATTATTAAAATTTTGCTGCATTAACTTATAATAATGTTTTTACTATTTTAATTATTTCATTCTTTTTATAATATTTATTTACTATATTCAACATATATATATATATATATATATATATATATATATATATATATAT
>BMAW01018800.1:333155-374753 GCA_019974015.1 Nephila pilipes | reverse complement strand
TTCTTATTTATATTATACTATATATATTTTAATTTTATTTCTTATTTATATTATACTATATACATTTTAATTTTATTTCTTATTTATATTATACTATATATATTTTAATTTTATTTCTTATTTATATTACACTATATATATTTTAATTTTAATTCTTATTTATATTATATTATACTATATATATTTGAATTTTAATTCTCAATTATATAATATTATACTATTTATCTTTGATTTATTTTAATTGTTATTAATATTATACTATTTATATTTGATTTAATTTAATTCTTATTAATTTTTATTTTATTATATTATACTACTTATATTTGATTTAATTTAATTCTTATTAATTTTTATTTTATTTTATTATATTATTTATATTTGATTTATTCTAATTCTATATATTATATTTCTTATTAATATTATATTATTTATTAGTTATACTACTTAATTAGTTTATCTTTTAATTTATTTAGTTATATTACTTAATTATTTTACTTTTTAATTTATTATTTATTACTAATTTAATTAATGCCGAAGAAAACATTGTGAAAAGCGTTTTTTGTCTATCGGATAAAACTTCGCCGTTTCTTTAACATTTCTACCGCTTCGGTTCATGTTTTTCTATATTTCACAGTTAACATGTTTTTTGTCCAACGGTCAAAACGCCATCTCGATTCCGACTTAAGACTTAGAGAATTCCGCATTTGGCGCCATTTTAAAAACGCGCCAAGAAGTACGCTAAATTAGGAATTTACCTTCATGGCACTATAAAAAAGGTATTGTTCATTAAAATTAAAGATAGGATTTAGTCTTTCACACACGAGAGAATTAATGACCCTTTATAAAGATTGAAATGAATACAAGGTCAAAATGTAAATTAAAGGAAATTAACTAATGTATTTCTGAAAAAAATATACATTGAGATAAGTTAGTTTATTCTATTTTTTATTACTCTAAAAAAACTGGAAATCATAAGTAATTTTCTCCATCAATATATTGTTATAAATGATGTAATATTTCAGATATAGAAAAAAAATTACAGTTGGACTTCTAAAAATAAAGAAAACATTAAATAATTTCTAAAAGCAAAGCATGTCAAATGTTATGAAAAGAAAACATTGTGTAAGCTGGTTTTGTAACTTACTAACAAGTTAATTCTGAATTATTTTTATTTACAATTGTTTTCATTCGACTCAATTCCTGTTTTTATGTATTTCAGAAGTATAGAAAGCTACATTAACTTAAATTTTTGAGAGATTACTTACCTTACTCCTAATTTCTCTATAGAAATATGTTTACAATTTGGTAGACCTCTTATAACTTAATATATTCATATAATTTAAGTCAAAAATTACTAAACACAGACTTGTAGCTAATTATGATCATGTAGTTTGAGACAAATAAAAAGAGCTTGAAAATACAATAGAAAAATTTTTATTCAAAGTTTTTTTGTTGCTGACAAAACCATATGAAATTTTTTTAATTACAATTGTATTTAAGTTAGAAGAAAACACAAAAGAATTTAAATTAAATATTCCTTTCCTCAAAATAGAACAATATACATCAAAACTCAAAATATGTACTTAAATAATTTTACAAAAACCGAAATTTTTTATGAATTATTTAAGACTGCTTTTAGTTATATCATCAGGAATTTTAATGATATTTAAGCTTCTGTACCATGCCAAGGTAGCAGCCACAGAGAAGTGAATACAGTTGAAGCTCTACAAATAGATATCTTCAGGATTGGGAACAAAATCGATTATTGCTAAAATAAAATGAAACTTCTGTTTATAAACCATTTGTAATATTTAGAATACATTTAACAAGGTTGAACTATGTTTTGATAATTTTAATAGGCAAGTGATTGGAAACTTGAGTTTATTAGTTAATTCAAATATGAAATGTTTAATTTTTGTTTCATTCCTTGATAAAAACTTCAGACTATAAATTTATGTATATAACCAGCTTATTCTTTAAACATTTATCCAATCACAAAAGGTCAACTGTATTCTTTTATTTTATTTATTTAAATTAACAATTATAAATGCCTTCTTGCTTTTCTGGAATTTTACAAAGTATAAGGATCAAAAACAACCTACAATGAAAAAGAACATATATATATTGCATATTAGCCAAAAATATAAATTAAAGAGTTTTCAGATGCCTTCTAGTGGATCAGGAACTTTACGTCAAAATTATCTATAACTACTTATAATTAAAAGGAACATAACATATATTGCACATGTAGCATAATATATATTACACTATTAATACCTATAATATAAAAAGGAACATTACATGTATTGCACTTGTAAACATTATATATATTGCACTATACATAATAAAAAGTAACATTACATATATTGCACATGCTAAAAAATTTAATGCATAAGAATTATTAGATAACTTCTATGATAGATAATCGGGAATTCAATATTGCACTAAGATCTATAACCCACTATAAAAAAGGAAAACATTGCATATATACAGGAAAACCTAAAAACAAAGTAACATTTAAACCAAGCTCTTCCATAATTTATGATAACACTTTTTGATTCGATGATATGCTTTAGCACTCTTCTTGTGTTGGTTTCCTAAATGTAGTCAAGGTTTTCTGGGATGTCTTCTTTTTTGTTGAAACATATCATTGGGTCTATCTTTTTATTTGGGGGCTCCTTATTCAAATTTTTTGGTACAGCTTCTTGATTTGCTTGAGGAAAAAATGTGGTGAATCAAAGCATTTTGTAGCAAACTTAAAACGTTATCATGTTGTTCTGGTTATGTTTTGTTTATTAATTTATTGGCTAGCTCTATACATTTCTTTTGAAATTCTTCCTTGGAAGTTTTCTTTCTTGTAGCTGTGGCCTTCAAATTATCCACAAACGTTGCTTTTTCCAAAAATTTTCTATCTTCACAAATAACCATTTCTTCTTCATCAACTATAGGGGAGTGTACAGAAAGTCCTTCGTCTTATGGAACAGCATTATTAATTTCATTTAAATTTCTGCTACAAAAATAATGGATATGTTTGCACATATTCCATTGAACTGCATTACCAATGCATGTACAAGTAAAATTGTGCAAACACTGTTTGCATTCTTTGCACATTAAGGTACATCCTTCGGAGCATGCAACATTTTTTTTTCACAATATAAATCTCATTACCTTTTGTAGATGCAACAGACCACTCTTCTTCATTCTTTTGAATGCATAAACTAGTTAATTCTTGGCCAACTTTATGCCTTTTCCTCAGCTGAGCTATTTTTGACGATATTTTGTCTTTCTCCAGACGGATGTTTCGATCAAAAACTCTATCTCTAACAAATTTCATCAAATAAAATAATGCTCCATCAAGCCTTTTCACTTTTTTCCCCTGCAGATACACATACTTAATTGTCCAGTGCATACTTTCAATGAGCATATTTATATTGATACCAAGCTGTCCTCCAAGCATTAGGAAAAGATTCTGTGTCGTCCATCATAACTATTGGCGAAATGCTTACATATTCCTTAATCACCACAAATGCAAGAGACAATGCTTTAGAACCTTGCCGATTGCTTAAAATAAAAGCCGCAGGAAAACCCCTCTTTCTTAACATCTAAAACTAAAATTGTTGCCAAATCAAATCCATATGCATTCATTCCATGCGTGAAACCTAAGCATAAGGTGTCATTACCATAAAAGTTTAGCTGTTGCGAAACGCAGTGAAATAACTGCCGCTGCGCGGCTGTGCTGTGACGTCAGCCTGCGAGCTGACTCTCATTCACGAATGTAAAAACAGAACGACTTGTGCACTCGGCGATAGCTGCGCGTTTACTTGTGTGTGTCTCTGTGTTGTGCCGTCCTTTATGAATAAAGTGTATGTTTGATGAAATCTTTTTGGATTTATTTACATCCAGGTACCCAAGCATCGGGTAGATGCAGCCCAATTGATTTTACTTTTGAATTCTAAGGTTCGTTTTAGAACATTAGCATTGCTCTTTGACAACTGTTCATTATAACAAGCAGAAAATCTTCAACTTTCAATCCAGGGTACAAATCTTCATCATAAATGTCCAGGTCATTAAACAAAATAACCGGAGAATCTTCTCTGCCTTGTAAACTATGGACCCACTTGCTTAAACTTACGACATTATTTTCCATAATAACTTCAGAGCTTATGCTGTATTCAGCTTTTAAATTCAACAGATCCTTCCGCGTTACCAAGTGGATCCTTTCTATTTATCAATAAATGAATCTCGGATCTCATCCAAGATGGTTTCAATTGGAATTTTCTTCTCCAGTTTTCTTGCTAATTCATCTTTTTCTTTACTTGTTATTTGCATTCTTCCCAAATCTTTTCCATGTTCTAAATGAGTTTTTGTAAATTCCACGTATGCTTGTTTTTCATTGTCTTCACATACTTTCACCTTTGATGGACAGTTTCCGTTAATCTTGTTACTACCAGCCATTTTAATTGTTCTCTTCTTATCACCCCTCGCATTATAAAAACCATTGCGATGACCATAAAGGGTGGATCTTCAAATTCAAAAAGGCCATAAATCGCCAATTTGGTAACCCATCCAAAAAATCAAAAAAGTCGTAAAAATCTTGTTTTTGTGGTAACCCTACTATGAAAGGGATCTCGTTTCTATTCTGACGATTGATTTATTCTATTTCTATATATTCTTATTTATATTATATTATACTACATATTCTTTAATTCTTATTTATATAATATATTTATATTTGATTTATTTTAATTCTTATTTATATTATACTACATATATTTTAATTCTTATTTATATTATATTATACTACATATATTTTAATTCTTATTTATATAATATATTTATATTTGATTTATTTTCATTCTTATTTATATTATGTTATACTATTTATATTTGATTTATTTTCATTCTTACTTTAATTCTTATTAATTTTTATTTTAATTATTATTGTTTCTTATTTTTATTATATTATACTATTTATATTTTATTTTTTATAATTTTATACATCTACATATTATATTTCTTATTTATATTATATTATTTATTAGTTATACTACTTAATTATATTATTTTTTAATTTATTAGTTATATTACTTTTTTATTTATTATTTAATTAACACCGAAGAAAGCATTGGAAATGATGATACGTTTAGAGATTTCCTTCGCGCGATCGTCACAGTTTATTCGCCTGATCACAGACATCCCTCCATCATAAGGTTAGTGCTTTATTCATGTTTTTTAATATTATTTTCATTTCTTCCACAAATGCTGATTTTCTTCGTTTTTTTGTCTTTCGGTCATAATTTCACTGTATTTTCTTACCTTTTTTTCAACACTTAATAGTTATGTTATATATGTTTATTTATTGAAAAAAAAATCTTATATTTATTTTAAATATATTTTATATAATCTTAAAACAATAAAACTTAGATAAATATATTTAAATAAAATTAAGATCTACCCTATTTATTATTTTAATGTTTGCCACGTTTTTTGTCTTTCGGGTAACATTTCATCTTTTTTTTAACATTTCTACCGCTTCGGTTCATGTTTTTCTATATTTCACAACTGTGAAATATAGAAACATGTCCAACTGACAAAACGCCATCTCGATTCCGACTTAGAGTTTGAGAACTCCGCGTTTGGCACGATTTCAAAAACGCGCCAAGAAGTACGCTAAATTAGGAATTTACCAAAGTACGTTGTTTTTTTCATATTGTTAAACTTACTTCCAGTATTCTTTACGTGCAAGGCAGTTGTTTGTTTTTCAACATCTTCTTTCCATATCTTGAAAGCTTCATAAGTGTTGAATTTCTTAGTTTCCTTTTCTACAGCAATATTATGCGCCGAATCTACATAGTTTAACAAAGACTTGGAAACTTTGCGTAAACCTTATTTCGTCTCCTCTTCGTAGCAGTTTATGGAACGATATTTTTAGAAAGCAATTATTGAGGATGAATTTATTACATTCGCTGAAAATTATGATTGTTTTTATGACAATTAGTAAAAAATAAATATAAGGAATTTACATACAGATTTAGCTTTATGGTTGGTAGTATAGAGATCTCCAGCATTTTATTTTGCCAAATAATGAGCAACAAATGACAATCTAATCTTTACAGGGGCTGACAATGATGCTATGAGAATGAAAATATAACAAATTGAAACGGAACTTCAGCAAATACAAATTAGTTATTTCAAGAAAATCAAATATAACCATAACATAAGAGATAATCACACATATTCTAATGCATTTCATTAGCTAAACTCAAAGACATGTGAATGCAAGGAAAGATTGATTTAACTAACATGACACCATGCTGAATCCTCAAGATGCAAATCACCTTGAAAATGACTTTCGGTTTTTTTACAAAATTACTCAAATTATAAAATTACGGGAGCCGTGTTTAATAGATACTAAGCATTGTGATAATACAGGACAGCAACAGCTCAACTGCTGTTGTTATTTATTTTCGTCTGCCCATGGGGGATTTTGCGAAATCTCGATTACTTTTGCGATGGACGTGAATTCTGTTTGGTTTTGTGATTAATATATGAATTTATAAATATCTCCAAAAGCTATCTTTAAAAAAAAAAACCATTATGGCTTAAATTTCAGACAAATATCAGTTCAAAAAAAATTTATTAGTTTCCGAAATTTTTTATTACACTGCATTGTGGAATGCTGAAAGAAATATTTTTTGTTCCTATTGTTTATTCCTGTTTGTTGAATTCGTTCCTATTTATTTGTCAAATATGGCTTTGATGCCTTCGTTGTCTGGTTTTATATTTACTGAAAAATTGGGTAAAGGCTCCTATGCGACAGTGTATAAAGCCTACCGAACGGTAAAGATTATAATTTATTTGGAATACAAAATATATTAAAGAGAGTGTCAAGTGCGAAATTGAAATAAAGCTTACTTAAATTATTATTAATTTTATAGGGGGATACTAGAGAAGTTGTCGCCATAAAATGTGTATCCAAATCATCTTTGACAAAATCTTCTGTTGAAAATTTGGTCACAGAAATTTCAATTTTAAAAAAAGTAAAGCATCCTAACATTGTGGAATTGAAAGACTTTCAGGTATTTTATCTCTCATTAGCTTCAATTTTTAATTGTTATTACTTTTTTACTCTTAGAAAATATTTATTCATTTATAATATGGCTGTCCTAATCTAGACTAGAATTATATTTGCGTAGCACTTAATTTATTTCGGACTGTTTAATGTATTTTTATAGTGGTATATTTAATATCAAAAGTCAGAAACTGATTTGCATTTGTTAAACAATTTTGTTTCTTAGATTCTTGTGTATATTCAATGCCTATAATAATTTTGTTTCTTACAGTGGGATAATTCGTTTATCTTTTTAATTTTGGAATATTGCAATGCTGGTGATCTGTCAAACTTCATTCGATCAAAAAAACGGTTACCAGAATCTATTGCTCATAAATTTCTGCAACAATTGGGTAAGTTATTTTTAGGACATTACCTTATACATTAAGTAATTTATGAAATTAAAAGTGTTTTTTAAAGCTTATTTAATTTCTAGGCATTTGAAGTTAAAGATATTTATTATTTCTTATTAAATTTTAACAATAACTTTTTAATAGCCTATCTCTTCTTACATATCCTTTGTGATAATAAAGTAAGCACTAATGTTGCTAAAAAAATTTTTAAAAAAATCTGGAAATAAACAAAAATGGTTATTCTAAATTGCAAAAAGACAGAGAAATAATTTAGATGCTAGAAATATCTTGCATCACTCCTATTAACTGTTTGGTTTCTGGCATGAATACGTCAATTTCTGCACTATGTTTGATCACTTACCTCAGATATTTGTGTGTGTGTGTTTTTGGTCTTGCAACCTTTGAATAAATTCAAAAGCAAATGATGAAAATGTATAACCACCAATGTATTTGTTACCATCCTTCATTCCACCAGTGGATGTCAAATTGCTGAGACTTGAAGCAAGTCAGTCACAAGGAGTCACTTTTGGTGACTGTCCATAGAGAGAATGCCTCGACTAGAGTCACCATGACCAATGAAGATCAATATTTGTCCTTTATAGCAAGGCATAACAGGAGTATTACAGCTTTTTGGCTGTCTCATAAACTTCATTGGATCTCAAGAACCATACAATATTTTTTTGTTTTTATGGTTATTGTGTTCAAGCCAATAGAGTAGAGAAGTCTGTGTGTAATAAATAAAATGCTTATTCTTAAAACAAGCATATCAAACCTATTTTGGAGGAGAAAATGCTATTTTGCCCACATCCTTAGTGTGAACTCTGAAGAGTTAAAGGAAAGAGTTTGAGAAAAATTTCACTAATCTATTTTGCTTGTGGACCCAATAAATATTTAAAAACCTCACAAGCATCATTTTCTCAAATTTAGATTCATCTACAAATAATAAAAGTAAATATAAGACCAATTTTTATGTTAGTTTCTGTCAAACCAAAATATATTTCACATTATTATTAGTGCATATTCCTATAAAATTAATCCATCTGTTGATTAAGTCACTCAAACTGAGTTTTACAAATGTTCTTGATTCCTCTACAAGAATAAAAAGCATGACAGGATTTTAGAATAAGCATAAATATATTAGCTCGTTACTTTGATTCTAAGATCTTTTAAAATTCCATCTTGAGCCTTTCAAAATCAATCTAATAAAATTTACAATGAAAATAAAATAAATTACATATAGTAATTTATGTTTAAAAAAAATTTCTCAGAAACTTAAAATAAAAAGAACTCAACATTTAAAACATACTAGCATGTCTTAAAATGTCATATTAGAACTCCACAGAGCACTAAATAAAAGAATACAAAAAAAAAAGTTTTGCTAAATTACTTTGCTATGGATCTGATAAATGTTTAAAAACCTCATCATTTTTATGAATTTATATTTATCATTATCCACACACAAATACTCCAGGTCCTCCAAGTTACAAGCTATTATCAAACACTTCCAAAAAAATCTGTCTTAGATATTACCTCATTTCTTATAGCAATGCCATTCATATGAGGGAATGTGTTAGAAGTGTCAGAGAAAAATGCACATTAAATTTAGATGTCCTTGTTAATTTTTTTTTAATTGGCATGTTTCAAACAGAATTTAGATGCAAAAGCAAAGAATACTCCTCTGATTGACCCCTCCCCTTGAAAAAATGGTAGAAATTCTTAGCATGTGCAATTAAACATAAAACAATGATAGACATTAAATTAGCAAGGAAAGAAGATATTTCAGGTTTTCCATGTTTAACCAGAAAATTGAGGGCTTTCACATTCATTGCCAAGAGTGTGGGCTAAATAGTATTTCAACTTCTTTGAAATTATATTAAAGAAAGTATTTTATATTTTGATATTGTAAAATATGTATGAAAAAAATCATGTAAAAAATTAATATTTTATTATTGTTTCAAATAATTTTTCTGTTGTATATCATTTAAAATTTAGTTGTTAAAAAAATAGCAAAGATTTGAAAATAGAAAGATTTTCTTTCTTATTATGTAGCAAAAGCTCTTCAAGTTCTACGATCCCATGGAATTTCTCACATGGATCTGAAACCACAAAATATATTGCTGAGTAACAGAACAAATCCAGTGCTTAAACTTGGTGGTATGATTATATTTATTTAAAATTATTCTAAGAGTTATATTAATACTTCTATTTTTAAAATAAAAAAAATTATGTGCAAAATCTTGTTGAACTATTGTAATTTGTATATTTTTGCTCTTACAGTATAAAATTTAAATTTATTATAAAATTATAAAAAATAATTTTTCTTTCTAAAACTTGAAACTTTTGAATTTATTATGGAAATTTACATTTGCAAACTATTATAAATTTTGCTTATGCTGACCCTTCTGAAGATAAAAAAAAAAAGTGCTTAAAGAAATTAAATTTCTTACTTCATATTGTAAATATTAGATACATCTCAGATTTTCCATCCCTTGTTCCAAACATAAGAGGTGTCAGTCTATGCCAATAGGCATGTACCATATTTACCTATAGTTTTCCAGATTTGGTTCATTAATTGCAACTGTGAATGAATTCTGATGTAATTTAAATTGACTATTTCTTGATTTTGGGGCAGCAAAAAGCTTAATGCATTTTAAGACTTGCTAAACTATTGTTTACCTATGTGTGTGTGTTTTGGTGGGGAAGGGGGAAATATATATTAAAATATTAAAGTTTTAAATATATTTTTAGAACATTAAGATAATAATTAAAACTTAATTTATTATTAGAAAGTGGTCTGCCTTTTTTATTCTATTAAACAGGTCATAGAATTATTGTCATTTACCAAATTCCAACAAAATAAAATTTATTTTTTTTAAACTTAATACTATTAGATAAAAGGAAAGCAATATACAGGGGGAAAAAAAGCATTTTTCAGGTTTGAAGGGGAAATTTAAGTTGAGCTTTAAGTGGGAAAGCATGTATCATTGAAAATTCTCTATAAATGAATTTATAAACTTAAATTTTATTTGAATGGAAGAAAGTAAATTAAAAAAAATTTTTAAAAAGAAATGGTTATTGTTACCAAGTTTTACTCTGCTTTAAAAAAAATTCGTAATTTTTTTTATATTTATATTTTTTATTAAATGCATTTAGAAATATTATCATTTGTGCCATAGTTTAAACTTGTCTTTATGTTTAATAGAATCATTTTGATTTTTAAAACAGATTTTGGTCTTGCTCAATATTTGCATTCTGATGATGAAGCTACCTCATTTCGTGGATCTCCTTTATATATGGCCCCTGAAATTCTTCTGAAACATCATTATGATGCTCGTGTTGATCTGTGGTCTGTTGGGATTATATTGTATGGTAAAAACATTGCTTGGGATAAAATTAAACATAATATAATATGCATCGATTACTTAGTATATTTATTTATTATGAGATAGTTGTAGAAAGACAAGTAGTATTTGGAGATTATCATTATAGTTTCTATCTTTAATATTTAAATTAGCAATCATATTTGTTTATATAGATACACAAAATTTTTTTAGAAATTGATAGTTTGTCCTCATAGTTCCCCCTTTGCATTATTATTTCCCCTGTGTAGTACACTGTTTACTAAAGGAAGTAATGTTTTTTTCCTTGAACTACTTAATTTCAAGTATATTATTCACTGATAATTTTACTGTTTCACAATTTTTCTTTTATTTATTATTTCTGTAGCTGTCTGCAAAATGAAAGCTGAAAAGCTTAAAATTTTTAGAATTACATATTTACATTTCCTTTTTTTTTAAATGTGTTTTTGTATATACTTCACATTTTTTGTTTATATTTTTTAATGAATTTTGCAACTAGAAATTTCACAGTAGAAAGAAAAGAAATCACCATGTATTCATTATCATTCTTTCTTGTTATTTTTTTCATTAAATATTTTTATATCTGATGAATGCTGAAAGCTTTGTGTAAAACATTTGGAATTACAGATACTTTTATTTATATATATATATTGATAAAATGGTGCGCAGTCCAATAAAACCATTTGCAGCATTGTTTGTTAAAGGAATACTACTAATAAAAATAGTAATAAATTATTTTTTTTAGAAATGCATGATATAAATAAAACTGATTATGTATTATTAAGGTTGTGAAATATTATCAGGTTTAATGATTTATTTTGCTTGATTAATATTACCTTTTTAAGCATTTTTATTCATAAATGATCGCATTTTAATAGAAATAACCTTTATTTTAGAAAGTCTCTTTGGTCAAGCTCCTTTCTCATCTCATACTTTTTCTGAACTTGCTGAGAAAATAAAGAGCAACAAAGAAATTGAAGTAATTTAAAATTATTTCCATAAATTTTATAATTGTCTTAATATTAATAAAATTACTGCTAATAATATTTTGAAAATTATAACTATTTTTAGTATCTAACAAATTCATTACTCATCACATATTTATATTGATGTAATTTTTTTCATATGTGAATTCACAATTGAATTTTTTTTAATCATTCCAATTAAAAAATGAATAATATTTCAGTTCATATTTGTAAATGTGTTTGTTTTTTTACAAGTTAAATTTATGAGGTTGCATTAGAAATTCATTGTTCTCAGTATCATATTTTGCTTATGTTAACAAGATATGCAAGTCTGAGCATTCTGACTAAATGCTTGTGCTTGTAACTGTAAATATATTATTTAATCTTCCCATATTTTCATTATGTTTATAAAATAATAAATATGTATAAAGAATTTATTTACAATGTTTAAGTGTGCTTAAAGAAGAAAAAAATTTGAATTTAAGTTGGAATTTAGGAAAAAGTGGAAAAGAGTTTGAAAATTTGTTTTCCGTTTCAGATTCCATATGGAGCTCAAGTATCAGAAAAATGTAGAGAATTAATTTTAAGCTTATTACGTAGAGATCCAAATGAAAGGATTACTTTTGAAGAATTTTTTAATCATCAATATGTTGATATGGAGCATATGCCTACAGCTGAAACATATTCAAAAGGAGTAAGTGTGCTGTGTTTTCATAGGTTCAGATCGGAAACAAATGGAATTTTTATATGGAACATAGTTAATCTTTCAAGTTATTCTATAATTTAACTGTAAAATGCACACTGAAATAAATATGAAAATTGATTTTTAAAGTTGAAATATTTTCTCAATATTACTCACTTATTTTATCATAGTTCATTATTTCCATCTGGTACCTAAAACCGTCAGAAGTATGTAATTTTTTTGTATGCTTATTGTAAAATTTAATTTGTAAAAATAGTGCCATTTAGTGTAAATATATATTAAAATAAAAATATTAAATGATTAATACTTTGATATCATACATTTAAGTATGTAGTCTTCCCCCCCCCTTTTGTCTTTTTTATTTAATAACTTTTATTCCATATGTAACATTTTTAAGAAATTAGCAATGTCATGCTGGTTTATTTGAAAATAAACCTATTATAAGAACTTCATATTTTTTTCAAAGTGTAATACATATGCAAATAATATTTAGTTAATATGTAAATATATTTTTCAAAACAACAAATGTTAATGAATGAATAACTATGTATGTAGATAAGAATTTTTATTTAAATATTGTTTAGATAGCATATTATTTCTGGGTGAAGTACAATAATATTTTATTATATTAATGATCTAATCAAAATAAAATTATCATCAGTCTACATAGTCAATTATTTTTCTAAAAGGAAAGAAAATGAAGGCATGTAATTTTAAGTACTATTAATTTACTACATAGTTATTTTTCTCCCAAATTAAAAGTTTCAATTTTTGAAATTTTTATTTTATGGTCATAATACATTTATTTAAATTAGTCTTCTAATAGTTTTAATTTGTTAAGAAAACCTATATAACCCATTCGAATTTTTAATCTAAAATATTCATACAGCATATGCTTCATTTGAAATATATAATATATATGTGTGTGTGTATGTATATATGTATGTCCATCACTAAAGTTTCTGAGCTCATTTATTTTAATATTTGAGTTTTCATTCCTTTATACTTATTTGAATTTATGACATAAACAAAAACCTATCACTACTCTGTATATTATTTACACTTTATTAATAGATTAAAACCTGTAATCAAAGACGTTTTTTACTATCAATTGTTGTAATGAATACTTTTTTGTGGCTCCTTTCCACTTTTTCTTTAAATTCTTAATATTTCAAATGTTTCAACTGTAAATAACATTTATTTTTAGGTAGATCTTGTTCAGAAAGCAGTCCAAGCAGATTCTGAAGGTAAAATTGAAAAAGCAATCAAGCTGTATAGTGAAGCCTTGGAATATTTGGTGCCTCATATCCCTAGTAAGTTAAATACTATTCCATAAATGTCTCAATTTTCTTAATAACTAAAATGAAAGAAAAAATAAAATTATGTACAAATTAATGTTTACATTAGATATATAGTTATTAGCATCACAACATTGTTAGATAACATTTTAAGGTTATATGTATTTGAATCTTTATTCAATTTACATATGGAATCACATTTTTACTGAATCTATATTCTTTAAATAGTTCTTTTTATCATTATTTATATACATGAAAATGTATGCAAATTATTGATTTTGAACTGTCAGTTGTATTCTGGAAAGAGAGGAATAAGTATTTTACTATAAATAAACCTTTTTGAAATAAAACTTGGTAAAAACTTGGTTCTGAATTTAAATTCAGACAAACAAAAAAAAAAAAACTTGATTTTTCAATAAAAACATAAATGTATATTATAAAATAGTATTGATATATAATAATGAATTGCTAAAAGAATATAAAATAAAACAATTTTTTTATGAATAATTGTGCAAAATATTTGTTTATATCATTGGTTATAAGTGATGAGAAATGAAACTTTGTTCTATTAAAGTGTTTTTTATGATTTTAATGAACATTTCAAAATATTGTAAGGAAACTTGTAGAAGCATATAAAAAATACACGTATATTCAGCATAACATTTAAATTGGATCTTAAAGAATGTATAGGATAGCAATTTTAATTGGTTAAAAATATTTGTGACTCATACTTTCAGAATGAAAATTCATTGAATTCCTACTTTACTTAGCTGATATTTTTTTTTAATGGTAGGGAAAAGAATGGAATTTAAATGCAGTTTTCTGAGTATCAAAATAAATTTTTAATAAATATGTTTCTGAATATTATATTTTTGTTTCTAATTAAAATACTTTAATTTATTTCTCCTTTTCAGATCAAAGTGATCAAATCAAACGAAGAGAGATGAGGAAAAAAGTATGACTTTCTAAATATTTTTAATATATAACTTAATTTTTATGTTTAGGAATTTCCAATATTATTGGATAAAATTGTACTTATTTTGCTACTTTTAATTTATTAGTAGTTCTTAGTTTAAATGTACATTCTTCAATATTCAATTTTATATTCATGTCTTTAATTTAGCTTTTAGAATATGTTAGTAGAGCTGAAGAACTGAAGAAATTATCTAAAGGTAGCACTTCACAATCTAAAAAACAAACTAATTTAACAACCTCTATACCAACAATAGGTAAGAAATTAAAAATTATATATATATAAGAATGTAAAAATATCAGTATACATGTTGAAATTTAAAATAGCTTAATTTCTAGAAACCAATTAATCTCGTCTATTTTTTTAGATGAATTAGTTGCAAGCAACCCTAAACTTGAAAAGGCCTTTTTTCTTGCTCAACAAGCTGAATCTCTAGTAAGAATTTTTTTTAATATAGTGAATTAAAGGTCCTAAAAAGTATAATGGAAATTTGAAAAATATTTACTCAAAAATAAAATGTTGCATGTTATAGGTCAATGATGGCTGTTATGATGATGCTAGTCACCTTTTTCAAAAATCTCTAGAAATAATGGTACCTGCTGTTTCAGGTTTGTTCAGTAAAATACATAATTTGAAAATAAAGTTGTCCAACTTATTAGAATTTTTTTCTTATTTTGCATATTTTTTTCTTGATTTTATGTTTTGTAGAAGAGATACCAGGACCTCGAAAAGATCTCCTATATACTGAGGTATAGTAAATATTTGTTCATGTATTCATTATGTCGTTACAATGGGGTTTTTTTTTTTTTTTTTGCAAATATTATTAGGATGGGTTAAACTCTTAAAATATTTTAAAGTAATATACATTATTTTTGAATTTACACTAGTTACTTCATAAAAATGGAAGATTCATATCATAAGCATTTAAGAGAAAAACATCTGTAATACTTACAAATATATTTATGAAGTGTAACAGTAAGATGTGATTATTGTTCAAACTTTTTTGAAAAATGTTTTAGTCATAAATATCCAAATTCCTATTTAAATAATAAAATGAATACAAAATATAGTTAAACAGAACAATAAACTTTAATATTGTTTTAGTCATTTTAAAAAATACACTATAGAAACTGTTAAGGTTTGAGGGAGGAAGTGTCAAAAGACATACTCAGAAATATTGAAAATAGCGCCCAAAGAAGGAAGGAAGCTACAATTGCGAGACCTAGCAAAGTAGTCGATAGATGTCCATATGAAAATGATCCAAGTTTGGTGCCAGTACACATGACCATACACCCTGCAGTCAGGAAATGGGTCCTATATGAATTGACACATAGTAAAGATTCATAAGTGTAACAATCACATTCCGACTCTTGAAGGATTTTAGTTAGCGAAGAATGCCTGGTAGATATGTGAGAAAGCATTTTGCTCAGTTAGGCAAGTCTAAGAGGAGCCTAATCATTGGTATGAAAACTGTAGGTTGGTCAACATGCAGTGTTGTTCACCAGGAACAATTGATTGGAGTGTGTCATTAGAACATGTTGGGAGTTGTGGACACGAGATGGTACCCATGTGCAGAGTCAAGAGAATCAAAGGATTGTGCAGCAAGCGTTCGTGGGTCCCACTGTAACTCGTTCCACATTACTGGTGTAAGGTTGCCAATTGTTCGACAATCCATTTCCAGATGTCTTGCAGAAGTAAATCTGCAATACAAGTACCCTTTTCGTGAACTACCTTTAACACCAAAACATCTTCAATTCTGTCTACAGTGGTGCCGAGCCAGAGCAATGCAAAATGCCGCAGGTTTGCAAAACTAGGTATTTAATGACAAATCCCAGTTCGTTTTGAGGACAGGTGATAATTGTGTACAGTGTGGAGGTGTCCTGGCAAATAATACAATTCCATCCATGTTGTCACACTGCCCGCACAGCAGCTATAATAGTCTTGGGGACCATAGCCTATGATAGCCATTCTATGGCAATTGTGGTATGTAGAACCTTAACGAGCTTGCATTATGTTAATGACATATTTTTTCCTCACATGGAACCTTTCCTTAAATGGTCTTAGGGACAATTTTTCTACAAGATAATGCTCATCCACATACAACTTGAATAACTCAATACTGTCTATGTCATATTCAGACTCTTCAATTGGCACTCCCCTCCCCAGACTTGTCCCCTATAGAGCCTTTGTGGGACCAGCTGAAATGCCAGATGTCACTCCATACATGATTTGAAGGTGGCTGTTCAAGATTTGTGGGCCCATTTGCACATTACAATCACCAATGTCAAATCAACTCATTGCTAGACCATGTTGCAGCAAGAGCCAGTCTGATGTACTGCTGAAGTTGCACTGTATTTACCTAATTGCACACACTATATTTGCTTGTCTTGATTTTGGAATCTAGTGAATCTCATCTATATCATTATGTGTATTAAATTTAATTTCAATCCAAAGCTTCCTTCTTGATGCACTTTTTTCAATGCTTCTGAATGTATTTTTATATCCTGTTAATTTATAAGATTTATATGCTCTCAAAATCAAGATTCATATAAAGCATGTAATTGAATGCATTAATTTTTATGCATTGTTTCTTAATATAAAATTATTCTCTTACTCTGAATTTTTAATAAATTAGTGTTTTTGCTAAGCTTTTTTCCCGCATTTTAATTGGCAAACCAAAAATATAATTTAAATTTTGCATAATGTATTTTTTCATATCCATTATGATTTAAAAATGTAAGAAATTATATTCACATAGCTTTAATACAAAAAAAAAAGAAAATTTGTTAATACTTAATTTGGTTCTGAATCAAAATTCTGTAGTTTTGACACTATAAATGTATTTTATAAGCTGAAGAAATTGAAATAGTTTTGCATTTTTCAGTTTTATAATCAAGTATTTTTGGTACAAACTAATAAATAATTATATGCACATTGAAAGGGTAGCATTCACATAAATTTGTATTACTTGATTATATATTATAATAAAGCTTTATCATTTTTAATGAAACAAATTAATCTTCAACATTGTTAAATATGTTATTCATTGGAAAAAAAATTTAGAGATCTGTGATAAATATCCCAATTATGATTTTATAAAAACATGCCTAAAAATAGAAATGTTAACAATATATGTGTTCAAGTTTTTAAATAAGTTTCACATTTTACATATATCTATTAAAATGTGTAATTTTAAAGGATACATTTAAAAGAGGACAACTAATCAAAAAATATATATTAGTCCAATGAGGGTAATCTGTATTTTCAAAAAACATTTTCGAATTCACTGATTTGCTATATTTGTAACATCTACAGGTCAATAAATGGATGCAGAAAGCTGAAGATTTGAAAACTTTCCAGTCTATTCTTAAACAAGAAAAGAAGCTTTCAAGAATGAATAGTCTTTCAGATACAATTCACTTCAGTAAAGCTACTGAAAATATTGGTAAGCTTTTTAGCCATTAATAATTAGTAAGGCAATTAATATATTCATTTTGGTAGTTTTATATTTTGTAATATCTAGTAAAAAAATTATAGAAGGAAAAAAAAATTTCTTTCAGAGCCTTCATGCCGCATGCAGTAAATGGATTTGCAATTCTTAAACTGTTTCTAGATCCTGATTTTGTAAACAAACAGTTGTATTTATTTTTATGTAAACTCGCACAAAACTATTTTTTTGTAAATAAATATTTTTTAATTCAGTTCCATATTCTTTTATGAGTAAAGGGCAAATAATGTTTTGTTCAAGCAAATAAAATGCTTTATTCATATACATAGAAAACAAAAGGAATCACTTTTAAAAATCTAACAATATGTATGCAAACTAATTTTTCATAACCAACAATGAGATATAAATTCACATTAAGATGCTATTTTTACTTATCTTTAGAAGTAAACATTTGATTGAGATTCATTCTAATGAGTTTATGATACATAGAAGTTACTTTAATCATAAAATAATGACTAAAGCTAACAGATAACATAGTGATAATTACTCCTATAACTTCATAGATTAATTTTGGAGAAAAAATCTTCCACACCATTAAGTGTCGTCGAAGTACAAAAGAAGCAATGACTGTACCCAAAAGCTGAAAATATATATATATTCCAATTATTTTATTAATTGTTCCATATTTTTCTCCAATGCATAAATAAATTAAAAATTGCTTTTAAAAATTATTCAAAAAATGATCCAGTAGTACAATTGCCATTAAAATTTGTGAACACTTAATAATACATTAAAAAAAAAGAAGTAATTTAATATGCTTATATACAATAGTAGAAACAAGTTTTTTCAACGCTTCAATTTTTCATAAGAAAATAAAAAGATGCATGCAATTATATTATTTAACTTCAATCATATAGTATAAACCCTCAATATTACAATGATTATCTATGAATAAATTTCTTTGTTTGAAACTATTGATATAATTCTTTGATATTTAAACATTTACATCATCTCCTGTCCATTTAATTTCAACAAAAATATTTTATGTACTTCATATTAAGATTTTCAATGAAAAATACATTATCTGACATTTCAAGTTGAATTTCATTTTTCTTTATCCCACAGGTTATTTATATATTGTTTTAAAACATCAAAGGAAACACTTCCTTACAATCTCTAAGTTTATAGTTATCTAAAAACATTTATTACTGTAGGTGACAGCTTTAACATTTGTAGAATTTTTGTTGTTAGTTTTTTATAAAAATTATTTCGCCTAAACCAAATCTGGATAGATAACTATTACATTTGCTAAATTTTAAACTTAATCTGTAAATGAGATATTTGTTTATATGTAGTGTTCTAAATGAAGTTAGTATGTTTCAGTTGGTTTAATAATTTAGATTATTTACCCTTTGCTAAAAATCCGTTTAATGTCCTTGAATAACATTCCTGCTCAGAAAAGATAGCATTCATGAAGAAGCAATTCAATTACTTTTAAAAAAGTACTTAAAAGATTTCATGTCTTCTTGCAATTCAAATTGAATGACAATAAAGTTGTATTGTTTTAATGAATCATTGATCACTCCTGGTTATTTAAGTATATCTATTTTAAAAATTGAATGAAGAAAAAATTGTTCTTCAAAATATGATTTCATTTAGAGTATAAGAATCTGATCACCTTGACATAAACCATAAGGACAATATTCAATCTATCAAAAAAGTATTTGCATTTGTTTTACAAATAATGCTTAAATTTTAAATTAAAATAGAACTTTAATTGAGCTGTTTTTTTCTCCCTCCCCAGATCAATAAGTATTAAACTGAGAACACAAAATAATGGGACTTTCCAATAAAGGATTTACATAGCTTGCAACAAATTTCTGCTTCCATGCCTTTTATTTTAATCAATTATTAATGATCATTTTAACATCTTTCTATGTTTTATAGTTGAAAATATTTTTCAAACTCTTGTTCCATTTTTTTTAAATTTAGCCTCATAAAAAAAAAATCAAACTTTACAATAACAAGATACAATTACAATTTATAAGATTTCGATACTTACTTTTATTCCAAAGCTGAGTAGATACTTCATATGAAGTCTGACCATACTATGAGTTGTAACATAAAATGAGTCTCGTAATATTAAAATACCAGGGACTGCAAGACCATGAAAAATGAATGAAGAGAATGTATTTATTACAACCAATGCACCTGACAAAGTATAACTGTGTATTTCTTTGTGATTGAGAAGAAAAGCAGCATCCCATTGAATGGAAGTGAAAGTTGACTGATGAGCTGTTGCATAAAACCAGTGTCTTGAAAGCAAACTTAAAATGATTATGTCTGTCCAAATTTCAGATTCTAAAATGAAAGAGCAGATTTTGCTAAGAACATTGCTTATATAATGGAATAATTTGGTACACTTTTTGTTAACATAAGAGAGCTAACAATTATATAAAAAGTTTTAATTAAAAGCAATTATTTATGAGAATTATAAATAGAAAGCATATAAAAGTAATTTTTTTACTGTATAATTCTTATTTATTTCTTGTTTATAAACATTTAATCTCTCTGCATACAATTCCTATTTTGTTATTTTATAAATGTTTAATCCTTTAATATAAGCATACACAAAATTATCTAATAAAATAGATTTAAATAATGTTTGGGAGTGTGCATACAAAAAGTTCATATCACTTATACATATCTACACAATAAAATCCCAAAATGTTTTATTTAGTGAAAGATAAAATATGTGTTTCAAAGCTTCATAGCATAACAGGTTTATATGTATGGAAAATGTTTTATGCCACAGTAACAAAATAATTATTAACTAGAATGAAATATAAAACAAGTATTTTTAAAAGTTCATTGAATTAAATGATAAATAACATATTTCTTTAAAGGACTAATATGAGTCGTAAGAACTTTAAAAAATAGTTAAACAGCCTATTTTAAGGAGTAGTTTAAATTTTACTTTTATTGTATTGATATTAAATTCATATATTTTGATGGGTGTCCGTCAATTCCATTCATATTTGCATTTAAATAAAATACAGAAGTATACACAAGTTGATGTTCATGTGGATACATGTGTGGTGTCTCATGAAATAGTTCCTTAATGGATTCCAAATCTGAAAATTTTTCATTAAATACAGAACCATTGAATTTTAAGATTTATATCAAGAGAAAAATATCAAAAATTATCCTTGGAATATGAATTAATTCTTCCAAAACATGATGTATTACAAAATAGTAATTTTTGGTACTTGTGTAATATGCTCTCAACTATTTTCATTAAACCAGAGGGAATGAATCCAATATTCATCTAGAAGTGTCACTAAACAAAGCAACATTCTGCTTATGATGTAAAGTTGCGAAATCAAACATTGTTTTTCCTATTTTCCATAATGATGTGATTTGATGTATTTCACCATTGGTCAAATGATTTTATGTAACCTTATTTAGCACTTTTTGTTACAATAGTTCTATAAGCTACAATCAAAAGCTGTTATTTATGTTTTCCTGCACACCTTAAATTTTGGAGAAAATGATAAAAAATTGAGACCTTTCTACAAAAGAACAGAGTTCATACACATGTACAGTAAAGTATTTTCAGTATTCAAGCATTTCAAAGTTAACCACAATAATTTTGTGGATCTAATGACCAGTGAGCATATGTAAAAACTACTTTAGTGTATGAGACTGAGGGGGCACTGTGAAAAGGCATAATAAAAAGCATTGGGGAACCATGTGCCACCACTTTAGTTTATAAATAGATTAATCTACACAGGTGTCAGATTCTCAATGAAGGGGACCCATTTGTAGCTATTTTGAATTAAATAAGATTTTTGAACGTTGAAATGATTAGTGTAAATTCAGCTAGAATGACACTAACTTCTGTGAGTTGACTGGTAATTTCACCAATTTTCATTATCACACTACAGGATTTTATACAAGTGCTTAATTTTTTTTAAAAATTGCATTTATATTTCACTTTAACACAACTAGAATTTAAGTTTTAATTGTAATACAATCACAAAGGGGTTTTTTTTATTTTTTTATTTATTTATTTTTTTTTTTTTCATGTGTATTTATGGAAACCATTGTCTAGTTAAATCTGCTGGAAATATTAATTTTAAATATCACTCAAATTCTTCATTAATTGCCAGTCAGTTAACTTTCAGTATTATCATCTTATACATTAAACACATATTTCTGTTGTTTTATTTCCCTTCAGAATTTAAAATCATTATTATCGAAAAGCAAAAAAAAATGTTAATATTCTTTTTTTCATACCTGATCCATCAAAGGAGAACTGTATCAAAATGGCAAATAATATAACTGAAAAGCTCATAAGCATAATTGCAGGAGACAATGCATCACCAGCAACAAGGTATAATATCTGCAGCACAACAAATAACAAGGAGGCAAAACTGCCACAATATATTTCTTTGGATGGAACTTCCCATGGTTTTTCAGTTAAAATTGGATAAATAAGAATGATGATGAACATAACAATACTAGTAAGCAAAGCAGCACGAGTTAGAATAACCTATAAGAGAATTTGAGAAAATTTATTACATATTATTCATAAAAATTCTTTAAATTAATTTTCTGTACTCTATACAATGATGTTAATGTGATATTAAATAAACTACCTAAATTATATTAACTTTTTTTTTTGCTATAACACTAACAATATATTGAAAATTTGATTTATTCAAAAATGAGTTTATATAATTACTAAATGAACAAATTAAATAATACCCATAACTTGAATAATTTTTACAAACCAAACAGCGTTTTTTTTTAATATAACTATCTAAAAAAATTAATATAGCTAATTTTTTAAAATTATTTTTGCATTCACTAAGTGAAATGCAAAATTGGATCCATTAAGTGTAAAATCCTTAATGATATTTTGGGAAATTAGATATGGTCCTAACTACAATAATAAATGAATATTTCCATTTAAATAACTAGAATATATATATATATTGCATTCCTTTTATTTTGCTTAAAATTTCCTATTAATTTGCTTTTAAATACTATAAATATTCAAGTAAAAAGATTACATCTGTCAAGAGTCCACCTGCAAAGGACACTTTGTAAGCAAGGAACTGTAGAGCAGTTTGTTGTGCTTTGATGAAAGAAGCTACACAGACACCCCAAGGAGATAAGGGAATAGCCTTTGGTCTGTTGTTAGTTTCCCAAGGGACATGTGATCCCCAGCATTACAGTAATATGCCATTGTAAATATATAACAAAGTTTTAATGTGGTAATTGTTTGAGAGTGCATTATTTGAGAAATGCCATCCTGACTAAATCAAATAGAAGATAAACACAAACATATTCGGCACATGAGAAATGAGGAACCTAACACATCAATCAGATTCATCCCGTATATTTTAACTAATATTGAATAAATAAGTTATTGTATTTAGTAAACAATAAAACTTTTATACACTGCACTCTATATCCAGAATTTTTGTACATGTATGTCATTACTGTAATTGAACGGTTAAAATATTTACAAAAAAATGCAACCAGAGTTTTAAATTTTTTTTAATAATTAGAGATATATAATTTTTTTCCAATTCTTTCAATAATAAAATATTTTGAAACTTACTTCATTTCCTTTGAGTATTCTATCCACAATGTTTGGAGATACAATGTTCAGCCACCACCTAAGTGAAGTTAACATACACACAAAAAATGTTCCATATTTTATACAAACTGAAGATACTGTTTGTGATTTAACACAATATTTGTAACTCATAACTCCTAAAAATGCAATGACTGGAATTATTTCAGAAGTTAAAGACACAGCAAGTCTAAATAACTTATGAGACTGGTCCTGATGTAGCTTTTCTAGTGAAACAATTACGTCAGAATTTTCACATGATGATTGTTCTTCCCGACACTTATAAAAAAGTGAACCCATTCTTATACAAATTATAAGGCACATTAAACAGAAAGGTTGAATGAGGTACCTGAAAATCCCTTTCATATTCTTTTTCGTTGCTTTAATTTTACTGCTACTACTGCCACAAATGTAAAACTTAATACAATTAGTAAATGTTGGAAAAAACCTATATACAATAATAGATTGCAAGAGAAATAACATAATATGATCTTCATTCACAACAAAACTGTTTGAAAAACAAATGAAAAACAAAATTAGTACAATCACAAATGGGATCTTTAAAATATTTTCTGTTAATTCATGTAATTCTTGTGGTATCATTTTCAAAAACAATAATATTAGACAAAACACAAAAACAACTAGAAAACATCCAATTATGTTCAAATAATCAACATCAATATATATTGAAATAACAGTTATAACAGACATTACACCAAGCAAGGCAGTCATAGAATATCTGAAGATAAATTCCTCATTTACACAAACATACCTAAATAAAAAAGAAACGAAAGCAATAATTCCTAATACACATAATGTGAAGGAATTTACTAAATTATACACATATAATAATCCCATACAGCATAACAATATTATAAAAATGAATATAAAAATAGATTCCTTATGACTAAATTTTTCGGACATCCATAAATTCCAAAAGACTGTAAAACACAATATAAAAATTCCTAAGACAATATATGGCAAATTGAACATAGCCCATTTCTGTGAACATGCATTTCGAACATTTTTTAAATAATTCTCATAGCCCCTAGAAATATTGAAAAGTACATCTCGGCTCTCTGTTATATTGTTTGTTATTTTACTCCAAGAATGTGATAAATCTTTCAGCTGTTTCTCCATTTTTGTTATAAAAGCATCTGTTAACTCACTAGACATTTGTCTGTATGCATGGAGATATCTTTGAACTTGAATTGCATTTTCAGCGGTTGATAGAGCTGATGCAATTGCAGCATCAGTTTCATCATCAAAGCAGGTCTCTTTAAAATTTAAAGTGAATAATGGAGTTATAACCTTGCCCAAATTAGAAAAAGGGATTGGAAGTCCTAATAGGAGAGATAACGTAGGAACAATATCCACCTGAGCAACTGTTGGTATAATATCAATCTAGATAAAAAAAAAAAAAAAAAACATTGCATTATGGCAATGAAATAAAATAAAAATAATAACATTAAAATGAACAAACAAGTAGATAACCATTAAATAAAGAATTTTTAATCATTTATAACTTTAAACTCAAAACCGAAAAAAATGAGATTTTAACACAAATATTGTAGTTACAAATCAAATTTATATGCTTTGAAAACTAAAAATCTTATTGTTATCTACAGCCCTAATTTAGGATTGTATAAATATTTTGCTTATTGACATTGTATACTCAAAATTTACCAACTGAAACGAATGTTATAAAAGTATAGTAAAATTAGATAAAACTACATCACTACAAACAGAGAGTGTAATAATAGTTAACTATCACTCCCTTTTTTACCATTTTTTTGTACACAAGATTGTCCCTCTATATAACAGTCATATTTACTGAGTATAACTGAACTGTTTTAATAGACAAAAACTGCAATAATATGATTATCTGTATATAAAAATAAAGACACTTTCATACCGGTAATATAAGATTTTACTAGTTATTTTAAATTGTTGTTTACATTGCAATTAGAAATTAATTTTTCTAAATCATAAAATGCTTTATTTGTAAGAAATAGAATTCAAATATTTTATTGCTTTTTTTCATAAGTACATTCCATTATTTCTTACTCACATTTAATTTTCCTACTTCTGTATGAATTAGCTCTCTTCAGCCTATTAAGTACGAATTTATGTATATAACATATGTCTAGTAGAGACCAAAATTGCAGACACTTAGTGAAGTTGTTACATTTTTAAACTTAGCATGCTTCATATAAAATGAATGAATTCTAACCTCAGTGTAAGGAGTGCAGATCAGTTCAGTTCATTTTTAAGAAGGTAGAAGTAAAATAGGACACACAGTTACACTATTTATACATAATTTAGAACTAAATTCAATGATAATTGAAGAAAAAAAAACCAATTATAGTATTTTAAAATTTATATCATAAACAATGTCATATTATTACATTCAATATTTAGTAAGGTATTTAATTCTTCATTACAACATTACTGTGATGTTTCATTGAGCTAACAAGAAAGTATTTCAAGTTCTTATTTTATCGTTATATGGTGCTTATATTCAATTATAGTCTTTATTATCTTTTATTTCATGAACAATGCATTCATATAAGATTTTTTTTTTTTTTTAAACAGTTCAACAAAGTTTCTACAGGATTTAAGTTGACTGTTTTTTGGCCAATCCATTAACTAAATTCTCTTAGTATTAAACCATTATTTACATATTTTTACAGTGAGACAAATATTACAAAGCAATCTTGAAGAAAAATGCATGGATTATTGGAAAAACAGATCACTAATAGAAAATAGCTGTTTTGGTTCCAAGATTGAATGTATATACTTTATCAGATTCACTGTGCTTTCAAATACCTGTATCCAGCCTACACTAGATGGTGACACACATGCTTGTATTATTATGCTAGTAGGATGTTGAAATAGGCCTTTGTTGCTCTAGATCCCAAAAAACCAAAACGTCAAATGCTTGACATTTGGCTCAAAACAATCTGGATGTAACTCCTCCCTTGTTTTGCCTTGCATAAATTTCCTACCATCATTTCCAAATAATGATATTTTATTGTCAACAGACCAAATAATCTGTTTCCATTAGCCATTTATCCAAACAATATGCTCTTTTACCTTCCAAGTTTTTCTCTGATGTGGTAGATTAATTTTTTTTCCCTTTGGAATCTTGGTTCCGAGTACAAAAATTAATAATTTCTTACTTAATTATAAAGAGAGGAAATTTTATCTAATTTTCACAGACAATATGTAGCATATTTTTCAAATCACAAGATTCACCTTTTATGGAGAAAAATCAATTGGAGTGTGTCATATGGTCCAAAGGTAACAAACATTAAAATTTTTTTCTTAAAACCATTTCATAAATTAGAGGTGTGTCTCATCCTCCAGTGCATTGTATGATCCACAAAATACAGTAATTATATGATTTCACTGGGATGTACCAAAAGACGCAATTTTCAATATTCTCAAAAGACACAAGTTTAATTTAAAATAAAATAATAAAAGATGAATATTACTTTAATTTGTCAAAAATGTCTATATATATTTACAATTATAATTTTGTTAAGAACTTACATTTTTGTAAAATACTTACAAATTTATGGTTGGATAATTTATTCCGACTGTAAAAGAATAATGCAGTTGATACTTCTTGAACACTGTCACCTCCATGGTCACCACTTTCAGTCATACCATGATCACCAAGAACAACTAATACAGTATCATTTTTTAACCTTTCAATAACATTTCTAAAATGAAAAAAAAAGGCTTTTGTTATCAAAGCTGCAGAATTTCAAAATCACAGAAATAAGAAATTTGAACATATATATATATCTATTCTAAATAAAAAATGATCTAATTGATCATGTTAAAAAATAAAAATGAATCATATTATAAAATTCAAATTATTCTGCTCAGTCAATATTTTATGGATTACACATAAATAAAAAGTCCAAATTTAAATTCGCAAGAAATACTTTTAAACATCTTTTAAATTAAAATGTACATCACATAACTTTTTTAAATATTTTGAAACTGCATTTTATCAATCAAAATTTACAAAATCATCATTTATAGATATTTTTATGATGGGAAAAAAGATAAAGAAAAATGTTGTCACCACATAATCATATTATGAGGTTTTATTGAGAAAAGCAATACATTCATGTGATCATAACCTTTTCATTTTTCATTTGGTATTCTACATTTTGATTACAGTTCAATATCAGTGCCCTTGGTGACAGCAGCGAAATTTGACGTCTCAGAAGAAAGGTCGCCAAACAGGCATTATGTAAGCAGTGACATCGTAAAAACATGGCAAATGAGAAACTAATCAAATCTAATTTGATCAAAGGAAGCAAATTTAAATGTTAACAATATGTAAAAAAAACATAAAAATACTTACAAATGCTTCACAAATAAGAACTATTTATAAATAATTCTTATTTATAAACAATATTGTATAAATGAGAATTGTAATAATAAATAAGAATTATTAATAAACAAGTCTTATTCATAAATAACTATAATTAAGCATTAATATTACATATTTCTAGTAATAATGCATATGTAACACATAACTTTACCTCCTTTTATCCTTTCTTTGTTCCAAATCATAAAAAAAATGTAAATTATACTTTTCAACATTCTTAAATGTTTAACAATCCACCAAAGAAACAAATAGCAATTCTTGATCTCACAAAAAAAATGGTGAAAAAGAAATATGTTATTCTAAAAATATCATCTCCTAATTATTGAAAATCGTGTGCCATTTTTAATAATTAACAATCAAGAATGGAGAACATGTGACACATACAAATTTCATTTCAAATTATATGCATCAAAGTTACCATAACCTAAATCGCCACATTTAAATTGTTATCACACCCAAAATTCGACAATGGGCACCCCATACACAACTTAAGCCTAAATTTTTGTTGCACCAGAAAACTGCATGTCTTCCATATAATGCACTAGTTTCCTTCATTCCTATGCTTTTTATTGGTGAGCAGAGAATTGAAAATGGCAATGAAAATGGAAATGAGGCTGCACCTGACCTTGGGACTTTCACCTCTTTCCAAAGATAAAAGTGCATCTTAAAAGGCATAACTTTCATTCTGAAGAAGTGAAAGTTGCCATTAAAGCCAGATGTTAACAATAACAACCAGAATTCTTCTCTGGCGAATTTGGAAGGGAGGAGGACTATGTTGAAAAGTGAATAGAGCATTCCCTAGAGCAGAGGTCTTCAACTTGGGTTCCTTGGAAATTTGACAGGGGTTCTGCAAGTGATCACTATTTGTTTAATCAAAGCATCAAAATTTTAATAGAATTTTAATTTTTATACGAGTAAGAATTTTTAACAGCAGTATGCTTGTAAAAATAAACATAAAAAAATATTTCATGAATAAAATAAAATCTTGAATTTCATATAAGTCATGTGCTTCAAATACAATAATTGAGACATTAAGTCACGTATTAGTCTCCCTTCTTTAGCTCAGTTGATATATCTCATATTGATATATCAAACAACACTCAGTTGAAACTAAAAGTAAGTCAAGTTGATAATTATGCATTTTTGGATTGACATTAGAAAAGAATATCCTGAAAGTTCCAAAAGAGATCTGAAACAACCAATATCATTTGTTTCAACCTATGTATGCGAAAAATCCTTCTTTCTATGCTGTGACAAAAGCTAAATACAGAAACAGAATGGATGTTGAAGAGGAAATTAGGTTGTAAATTTCAACAATTATTCCAGGTGTTAAAATACTTTGTCCTAAAAAACAATAACAGCCAAGTCATTAAAAAAATTTCTTTTTTTGAATTTGAGATAATTTAAAATATTGTTGCTTTTATTTATTATATATAGAATACATTATAAAAAACCAAAAAAAATGCCATGAGCTATATTTCCATTCATTATCTTATTAAGATGTTTGTATTGTGATAAAATAAAGATTAAGTAATTTTGTAAATTTGAGTAGGATAAAACTTTCATATCTTATTTTTTCTGCTCTTGGATCAAGAGATTCCTTCAAGAAAACAGTAATCTCAAAGGGTTCCCCAAAGTGTACAAGATTGAATACCTCTGACCTAGAGGATACGTGTATCTTTCAGAAACAAGAATTGTGCAAACCATGTCATAAATAGAAGGGGAAAAAAAGAGGCATTAGTTAACAATCAAGACTTACATACATAAAAGTTCAAAATTTCAACAATCAAGATAAATATTTTTCACATTTTTGAATTTGAATTAGTATCACAAAACTTTTTGAAAATATTTTTAAACTGCTTTTTATCAAAAAAAAAAAAAAAAAATTACAAACTCTGCATTTTTCAAAAACATGTCCTAACATAATATGACAGGAAAAAAGGACAAAGAAATTTTTTTCTAAGCCTAATTTTTCAAAGCACTGAAGAAGAATAGACTAATTTATATTTATTTTTAATATGCAATTCTAATGAAGGTTATTTATAATTATTTTATTGTTTTCATTTGCACTGATTAATTGGATTATGAGGGATATAGAGCATCAAAAGGCTATAATCCCTTTTAAAAACATACATTTCGAAATGAAAAATATCAAACCATTTCATTTAATCTGTTCTGAATATTGTTAATTTGTGCTTATATTTTTTGGAGCAAATATTGTTAATTTGGATTTGTGTTTTTCATTTTCAAAATTTTAGTTTAGTTTTTATTAAAGTCGCACTAAGGGCTATTGGCAACAGACGTCGTAATTTTGAACCTTGGTCAAGTGACGAGGACAACACCTGAGCTGGCACCCCCCTTTCCAACGGGAGGATTTTGGGCGCCGTTTGATTTAATGTGCATCAGCCCCAGCTACACAGCGGGTCTTTAGTGGCCAAGATTTGAACCTGTGACTCAACGAAAACCACCGGCCACAAGACTGAAACCATGACCACTATACTACCGCAGCCACTTTCCTTTTCAAAAATAAATTGAAAAGATATGAGCATTAAAGTATCTCTAAAAATTATTAGAGCAATCTTTTTATTTTTTTCATGTAATCCTTGTCTTATTTTACATGACCATCATCCTTATCTAATTTTTCAATGAACATATATACCATGTAAATCAAAAGATGGTGAATTTCAACATCCACATCAATGATATTAGTCACTCATTGTAACATATTTTACAAATATCTTAAGTCAATAAAATGTTTCGAAATACAAAACATTATTTTTTCCCATAAATGATGTACTTATTATGCAAATTATATAGAAAAGAAATAATTCAAATACCCTTTATAATTTAAAATTTTAATTCATCAAGATTCTTCATTACTTATGACTAATTTCAATTTTGTAAGAGAAGTCAGTATAAAAAATAAATGCACTACTACAAGTGTAAAATCATAAAATTTTTACAGTTATCCAGGCCAGATGTAAAATACATTTTTAAAAACTAAAATTTCAAATGTAATTTGCCCATTTACATGCTTTTGAAAAAAAATTTAAAAAAACATATTATTTGCTAACAGGACTAGAGGATGATTATTTATATAAACATTCAATATAATATTAACTACTATAAATACTTGATTGAAAAATATTTTATAATTAAAAAATCACAAAATCTGATAACTTGCCAGAAACCATTCAGAATATATAAAATTCAAAATTTACTGAAAATTTTCAAAAAACTAAATAGTACTCATGACAGTTCCTTGAAAAATGCTAGCATTTTAATTATAATTCACAGAATTCCTATTTTATATCAAAGTAAGTGGAAAAAGTACTAACGAAATAACTTTGTCCATTTGTTGCAACTTTCGTGTCATTTCTGGATGCCTTGGTCCAAATCGATGACCACAATGATCAACTCCCAGAAAATGAGCAATAATAACATCAGAATCATTTTTTTCCATCTCAACAAATAAATGTTGCAGAATACCATCATCAACAGTATCTAAATCCTGTATTTAAAAAAATATATACCTTAATTCAAAGTATAAATATGAAAGACAAATATTTTCATTCACTTGTAAACCAAAAATATATTCACACATACATTTCAGTGATATATATTAAATCACTTATTTAAATGTACAGGAATAACTGTAAGGGGAAAAGTTCTTAGTTAAATAACAATAAAAAAAACTTAATGTAAATAAACAATTACATTTACATTTTTACAATACTTTTTAAAAATTAATTCTTCAATCAGCAATATTAAATCACTTTAATAAAATATATAATGATAATTTATGGATATTATTGATTTTTAAGAAGTGCTTCATTATTGTTTGCCTTTTACCTTAAATAAATATGTAAATAACAACTGAATAAGTAAATATTTCTCGAAATTTTTCTTATTGCATAACAGGATATACCAGCTTTTATTTTCAGAGAAGATCCATGATTTATTTTATAAAAATAAGTGTCTTAAAGAAATATTACACTGCATTTTCCTTATTTTCAAGCTTAAAAGAGTTTAAAATACATCAAATTTAGTTTAAAACTGTTCTTAAAACTAATTAAAGATTTATCTAGACTTTTGTAATAAAAAAAAAACATTATAGTAATTCTTTTATAAAATGATTAAACCTTTTCATTAAATACTCTATACCTTTAGATTTTAAAAAAATCTCCAAAATAATGAAATAATCACTTTAAAACTAAAAATACAAAGTAGAATTGAAAAAGATTACAAAAAATAATACCTTCACATTAAATGATGGAAATGGAAAAGACCTATGAAAAGTATTTGGAAAAAGATTATCCCATGTATCATCTCCCATGAACACAATACGTTTATCTAATGCATTCATTTGACGGATGAGATTGTCTTCTGTTATTTCTGAACTTGCAAAATTCAAACTGACATCTATAAAAGTGGGGAGACTGCCAGTGGTTAAACCTTTAATTCTTTGCAAAGTTGTGGTTGGCGGATCAGCAGTCAAACGAAAAAGAAGGGCGTTATCCTTATTCTTTTCTATCATTTGCTTAAATATAGGCATTTTGTTGAGGTAAAACTTTTCATACGGAATTTTTGGAATACTGTCCTGCAAAAAGTCGAAACGTAAGGCATCTATAACGATTATTATTGCACGGTCAAAACGTTTCAAATAATCTTTATTGCTTGCACTCTGAGAAAGTGAAGTTTTTTCTTCATTTCTGTCAAAGTTTTCGGTAATATTTTGCAAATATACGATGTTCTCACAATTTATATTCGTTCTTATGTTAACAATACCGGTACTGTTTTGATGAACAACGATTCTTTTTAATAGGTATCCAGAAAGAAAAAACCATATCCCTAAAACATACAAAATGTATACCCATAAAACAACGAGGCAATTTTTTAAGCTCATATTTGAAAAATAATCAAGTTGAACATTTATGTACGATTTCAACAACTTGAACTATGGTTGATAGATTTCTCAGTGTTAACGAATACAGAGCAACATAGCTATTATCTCTACACGTTTGATTACAAATATCAACAAACGGAAATTTGAGCGGTCACGGATACAGTTAATATAATAAGCTGAAAATAGACTGTAATTGAAAGAATGAGATGGTAAACGTCTGTGCTAAAACTATTCAATCACAAAAAAGAATGAATAAAAAAAATTATACTTACTCAAATATTTTTCAGACTTCTAAAGGAATTTTTTCTTTCAAAACTGAAGATTTTTCAAAATATTCTTAGGTGCGATTACTCGTTCTAGCGGAGTTTACCACGGCGAGTTATCAAATGAATGTTTCATCTTATGAATATTGCCTCTTTATCCCTCACAACTAAATCAATCAATCAATAAGTGTACTCCTACCGATCAAACTAAATACTTTAGAAAATTTTCGTTTTAAATAAAACTAAAAACCATGCATTTTTCTTGCACTGATCGTATTTAAAATATGCAATCTTCTCATTAGGTTCTTGGTTTATTTTCAATATTGGGTTAAACTTTTTCTTTCGGTCGTCAAAGAGTTAAGGTTTGTTTAAAGAGATAAGCGAACATGGATTGATACAGGCAATAAAAATTACGAAGTTATTGTTAATAGCACCTCTACTGTATTATTGGGAAGATTAAAGCAATAAATTAATAGAAATTTTTCTGAAATTTCATATTTAGAACTTAATTAAAAATTGCGTTTTATAGGTAAGCAAAATTTTAGCTCGTTTTTATAATGTAATTTGGATGATTTTGTAAATGGCGTCGATAAAATTTCAAGTGATCAAACATTTTGTGCGGAAAGATTGTGAAAGGTGAAGTTTTTCGTGGAAAATTTCAATAAATCTTCTTTTGATATTTCATCAGAAAGTTTTGTCCATATTGAACGAAAAAATTTTTGCTTTGAAACATGTAATGTAAAATTGATGTGTATTTGGTTGTATCATGTTTTGAATTCATGTTTTTTTTAGTACAAAAACTTTACTGCCTAGACTTCAGTATAAAGAATTATAAATTGCTTTAAAAAAATGAATGGTCTCATTTTTCAGTGTATCATCATCAGAATTTAAATTTCTCATCTTTTTTGCTCCAAGAAATACAAATATTATATATGAAATTGTAATAAAAAAATTATAACATTTTGATTTGTTCTGCTATATAATATTGTTATATCATACAAAACAGGCAATACAGTAAAAATTTTACTTATAATTTTCATATTTATTTCCTCTTCTAATCATATATTTTAATAAATAAATATATCCATCTTCATAATTATAAATTTTTTCATTTGATTTTAATATGAAGAGGATAATTTAGTGTATAATTATATGTGTAAAATTTGATGTATAAGATTACTTTGCATATATCTTAACTTATAGTTCAGTTCACATGATTATCTTTCTAATATAAAAATATAGCTCTTACAATTTAAAAACTTAAACTTTGTCACATTACAATGTATTTCCTCTCTTTCGTAATTTGGATTCAAGATATTGAATTTCTGTTGCAGAATTCATTTGTTTAAATAACATTATAAGTATACATGCTGAATTTTAACTAAAGTGTTGCATTTCAATCTATTTTTAGAAAAAAAACATATCAGTCTCATGGAGACTAAGATTGAAAGCAAAATTTTCTTTTCCTGATATACTGGTTTTTGATGGTTCCATAATGGGGAAAATTTCATAAAATGAATATTTCTTCATATTTAGTAACATTTATTGTCACTTGGAAAGTTTTATATGGTTGTATTTTGACAATAATGTTCAACTTTTTTGCAAGAATTTAAATCATCAATATTGACATATTTTGTCTATGAACTGCTTCATTTAAAACTAATAATCAGCAGTACATGTGTATTAAATAAAAATAAATTGGGTAATATCAAATTTCTGAATAAGAAAATTTTTCAATAATTCATTTTTACCTGCTGATATTTAAAATATATATATGGTATTAATCACTATACTATTATCATTTCTCATTGGTATTGTATGTATTTCATAATGTCCCCATAATTTGACTTTTGGACAGTTATGTTAATTAATAGAAGTATTTTGCTTTAGTGACACAATATGTGTACTTTATTTTACTCCACAAATATCAGTGGTTTACTTTATATTTTAAGCAATCGTACATTTCTAATTCAATTCAGTTATTAAAAATGTGAAAATTAGCATAAAAATCATTACTATATTTCTTTTAATGACTTTTCGACCCGTGTGGTGACCGGGGATGACAGAATAGTCTCACTGTAGCTCATGCATGTCGTAAAAGGTGACTAAAATGGGTACCCAGCGTCTGGGGGTATAGCCAGGCACCCTGCCCCTGGGGATTATATCAGGGGACCTCAGGGACTTGCCTTCTTCAGGTAAGTATGGGCTTCACGAACCCGAGGTACCCAAGTGATCTTTCTTTCCCATGGGGTTTACTGTCTTTGGTAAACACGGGTGACGCACTCCCGGGATACCCTAGCGATCCTTCTCTATTTTCGACCCTCCTTCTTGTCAACCACTTATCTATTTTTCAACTTCACGTCTAGACTACAGTTTAATCTTGTTTGGCGCAGCATAGCCATATCTGGCTCTTGCGCCAATAAACTTTACATTCACTCACTCACTCACTTTAATGACTTTTCTGATGTTTGTATTTCTCAACAATTTAATTTTTTTAGTTCAATTTTACTGCATTTTGGTATGCATTTATGAAATTCCTCACTAAGCCAAAACTTAATGAACTTGATTTTATTGAAAAATACCTTTCATATTTATTCAATCAACATTCAAAAAGTAGAAATCAAAGAAATAACTCATTCTTCCAAAATGTTCCTGCCAGGAATGAAGAAATAAACTTGCAGATCTTCAAAATCTCAGAAAAAATATGTTTTAGTAGTACAAGAACGAAGTGCAGAGGCTCAGAATTGGATGCTTTTCTGCAATTGTATTGTTGAAACATTTTTTAGATGAATCAATTTAATAATTTATATTCCAAAAATGGAAATGTTACATAAAATCAGGATTTATTTCCTCCTAAGAGATTACTTCATTTTTATAATACTTCTTTTTAATGTGAAAGACATTGGGAGGATTTTCAGAAGGAAAATTCTTTTATATATATTAAAAAGGTTATAGTAACTTGTAGTCTTATTTTTAATGTTATGAAAACAATAATTTAGTGATCATATGTTATTCCAGTTGAATGTTATATTTTATTTTTGTTATACATACTAAAGGAAAGGAATGAAGTATGTACCGTTTTTAATGATTATAAGTATACTAGCTGATACCTGCTTAGCTGCGCAGACGATAATATGTTTCGGAAACTATGTGTAAAATATCAAGAAAATGTTCACTTTTTAAAACGTTAATGATAATCTAAATTTAAAATTTTAAGAAATTGATTGTCTGTAATAGTGGTTATCCACGACTTTCAAATATATGAGAAAAATAAAAAAATTTAGTAAAAAGTTGCCCCAGATATATATAATATGGATAAAATTCATTCCACTATGTACATGTTACACCTTGTATAGCCAAAGATGCAACCTTTTGTCAGAAGATTCATCATGTGCTTAGCTTTCAAATGAAATACCCTCACAATGGCATCCTGGTTATCATAAGATTTTTGTCCTTACCTCAAGACATCTTTGATTTCTGACCATTTAGGATTGCAAGTGACTGCAATCCTTAATAATTCGAGATAAAAACCAACGTTTTTATATGGTGACAAAGTTTATTAAAGAAAATTATTGAAATATTAGTTAAAACTGGTCGCAAATATCTAAATATTGCATTGTTAGGCAAGTAACAACGGTTCCCAAAATTTCAGAGCTCTAGCTTGATGGGAAGTTGGTTAAATTAACGATCGAAAATTTGATGACACACATACCAAGTGAAATTCAGAAAAACGTTGTAAAATAATTCAAGGTAAAAACCAACGTTTTTATATGGTGGCAAATTTTATTAAAAAAAATTTGAAATATTAGTTACAATTTTGTAAAAATCCTCACATCTCTCTCGTCTTTAAGAACACTTTCTCTGTGTAATTCAATATATTTTCCGTAGATGGCGCCAGGTTACTACACAAATTACGTTTCTAAAAAAATTATTGAAATATTAGTTACAATTTGTCGTAAATGTCTAAATATTGCATTGTTAGGCGAATAAGAAAGATTCCCAAAGTTCCAGAGCTCTAGCTTAATGGGAAGTTGGTTAAATTAACGATCGAAAATTTGATGACACACACACACCAAGTGAAATTCAGAAAAACGTTTTAAAATAATTCGATATAAAAACCAACGTTTTTATATGGTGGCAAAGTTTATTAGAGAAAATTATTGAAATATGAGTTAAAACTGTTAGTTATTTTTAACTTTAAAATTCACTTAAAAAGAGACATTTGTGAGAGTGTTAAGAAATTCATAATACTCATAAAATCAAAACATGCATTTGAAAGTTTGTAAGTCATTCTATTAAAAAAAGAATGGGAAACAGAATTCAGAAAAAATTATTGTGATAAGTACACGACGCCAAATATTAGAATCTTTCTTTCTTGCAAATGATTACTGACTGAAAGTCAGCAACCCTTACTATCTCCCCTTTGTTAGTTTTACGATACCTAATGTGGTGTGATGACACTCACACATACACCAAGTGAAATTCAGAAAAACGTTGTAAAAAAAGTCATGCAAGTCGGGACCTAAATCCTAAAAGTGCCGAGGGGTAAAAATATTTTGACTTATTGAAATATTAGTTAAAACTTGTCGCAAACGTCTAAATATTGCATTGTTAGGCGAGTACGAACGATTCCCAAAATTTCAAAGCTCTAGCTTGATGGGAAGTTGGTTAAATTAACGATCGAAAATTTGATGACACACACCAAGTGAAATTCAGAAAAACGTTGTAAAAAAAGTCATGCAAGTCGGGACGTCTAAAATGTCTTACGTATGTCACTGCCTCTTGAGTTCGTTCATGCATGCAGCGAGGTCAACCAGTAAACGAAGATTATCTTGCGTGTGCGCTACTCCGTAAGAAGTCGCCATTTTAGTGTTTTTCAAGATCCTGCTTAGTTATGGAGCTAAATTACACTTTCAACATACGCGGGATTCCAAATTGATTTATTTCTATTGCAAAATATGTGCGTTTCCTATTTTAGACATGCACAAAATTTCGCATGAAAAGCTTCTTTGCCAAAATCTTGCCAATCCTTCATCAGCTCTTCAATATAAAATTATTTGGTATTTTTCCATTTCGCACGCACAAATCTCACCAAGTAAACTTAATTCGTGACAATACGCAGTATACGTATAAAAAATATATTCTGTTTGGCGTCGATCATATCATTTTTGGCGATAAATTCGCCAAAAATTACATAACCGGGGTATAAGAGTAGATTAACGGATGAAAATTAGATTTTGGATAAGACTTCCGTAAAATCTGTTCTTAGTGAGCGTCTACATCGTAAAATGAGTAACTCAGTTGACGGGAGCACCTGAGCGTTATCTCAATGTCTGGTACAGAATTTTAAAAAAGAGCTTTACTTCGGCTTTTCCTGCCCAGAACTGCGTTTGTGAATTTAATATTGTATAAGATTTGGAAAAGAAATTAATGAATTCAATTAAAAAAGCATTTAGTTGTGTAATAATATGATGAAAGGTTACTCAGGCTGGTGGCTTTCTGAGTGGCTGACCTGAGTTGATCAGAGGGGAGTAGGGGTATATATCTGACTTATCAGCCGACCAATGGGGAGGCTGCCATTCAGTGTGTGTATGTGGTTTCCTCGAGGTAGGAGTTTCTAGCATAGCTAGAGACATCTGGTGGTTGAAAACGTAAATAAATGAGTGAAAATTCAAGTGTTTGCTTGAGGAGAATGGTGTTTGTTAGTTACAGGTATAATAGAATATTTTTTGGTCTTTTAATTTTTAAATCAAGATCATAGTTACAGATATTAAGGAGAGGTTTGTTATCGATGGTCATGAGATTATTAAAGTGAAATTTTTTGAATGATTTGTTTGATTGTTGGGAAATTAATAGAGGAGTATATGTCTGTGTTTCTCATGAACCATCTAGCGTTTACTATTTGTCTGATGATATTATTTTGAGCTTTTTTAAGTTTATTAATATGTGTTTTGGCAGCGAAAACCCAAATGGGACAGCTGTAAATTAGGATAGGTCTGAGAATCAGAGTATAGATAAGCAACTTATTACGGATATTTAATTTTGAATTTCGAGCAATTAGGGGGTAAACCGAACACGCGCTGGCTCGGAATTTTTTAATACATTGTGTTATATGTTGTTCGAACGTGAGTTTTTTTATCAAGAATTACTCCAAGATATTTGGTGTGATTAGACCAGTTGATCTTGTGTGAATATATTGTGACTTCAGGTTTGGTGTTTTTTGTTTTGTTTGAAAAGAAGACGGCCTCCGTTTTTGATGCATTCATGGCGATTTTCCATTTGGAGAACCAGTCTTCTAGTTGTGTGATATGTTTTTGTAGTGCGCGAGCCGCTAAAAGTGGCTCTTTGTTCTGTGCTAGTATCGCCGTGTCGTCTGCGTACATGCAGATAATCGTGTTGAATGCCTTAGGAATGTCGTTCACATAAATAGAAAAAAGGGTTGGGGCTAAAATTGTGCCCTGAGCTATTCCTGCGTTAATTTTAGTTGTGTTTGAGTGAGAGTTATTTACTTTTACATCGAAGGTTCTATTTTTGAGGTATGAGTGAAAATTTTTAATAAGTATTGGGTTTGTTTTAATTTTAATTAATTTGTAGAGCAGTCCCTCGTGCCAAACTCTATCAAATGCTTTTTGAATGTCTAGGAAGATTGCACCTGTGGATTTTCCATTATTTAAACCGGCCTTTGCGTGTTCGACGACACGTAGCAGCTGGTGGTATGTGGACAGTTTTTCTCTGAAGCCATGTTGCTCAGGAATCAGGATATCATAAGTTTGTAAAAAGTCATTGAATCTATTCAGTATAATTTTTTCAGCAATTTTACTAATAATTGGGAGGAGGGAGATAGGTCTTTAACTATCAGGGTGGGTAGGATCTTTACCTGGTTTAATAATGGGAATAATAGATGCATTCTTCCAAGACTGAGGGAAATACCCTAGATTGATTATGTCGTTAATTATTGCTGTGATTTGGAAGATTAGTTTGGTAGGAAGTTCTTTGATCATTTTGTTTGTGATACCATCATTTCCTGGTGCCTTTTTTTATTTTTAATTTCTTAATGTAGTGTATGAGTTCTGAAGGCTTGGGTGGTGGTAGGGGGGATGCGTTTGAAAAATTTGTTGGATTGTTCAAGTACTTGTGAACGACTTCCGTTGTGTGTTTGTCTGAGATAGGATTTGATATGTCATTTAATTTAAATTGATTTTTGAGTGAATCAGCAAGGAAATTTGCTTTCTCTTGGTCTGATAGGGCGATACCATTTGGACCATTAAGGATCGAAACGGGAGTTCCCTTCTTGCGTAGAGCTTTTGCCATTCCCCAGAGGGAGCCGTCATCGGCATCTAGCGCAAGAAGAGTATTTTCCCATGATTTTTGAGTGAAATCGTAAACTTTTCTTTTGATAAAATTTTGGTAGTTATTAAGTATGTGTTTATCAGCGCGACTTCGGGTGAATTGCCAATTTTTTCTCAGTTTGTTTCTAATTTTGAACATATTCCGAAGTTCCTCGCTAATTTAGTGTGTTTTGTTTGCGTTGACTGGTTTTGAGGCCTGTTTGTGTGCGTGGAGAGTATTTTTTGTGAGGAGGTTAACTTTCTCTTCAAGTTCGTCTTCCGTGTTGGATGGAATGAGGTTTAGTGTTGTGTTTTTAAGTAAAATGTTTCGGAAAAGTTCCCAATTTGTGGAGACTTTTCTGTCGTTAATTTCAATTTTCATGTTGTTTTGGAAGTTTAAAATGATCGGATTATGGTCTGATGTGAGCTCGGGAATCGAGGAAACTTCACATTCCGAATGAAAATTCCGGATCAGAGCGAAATCTATTGTGGAGGCGGAGTTATAGCCGAAGCGTGTTGGTGTGGGTGGGGCATTGATATCGAATTCGTGTTGCTGTGCAAAGTTAGAAATTAAGCTATCTTTACTGTTATTATGTTTGCAGCCCCATTTAATATGGTGGGCATTTGAAATTTTTTCTTTTTTTGGAGTTGGAATCTGAATCTTGATCTTCATTGTTATCTGGGGTGTAACATCTCGATAGTTGTGAATTGATTTGAGTAGGTAAAATTAAATTAGACGAGGAGGTAATGTAGGTTTTACATGTTATTTTAGGGGTGATAAAACCTTGATTATCTTTACGTTCAAGGAGGATATTTGGGGTGGAATGGATGGT
>BMAW01018800.1:307613-323362 GCA_019974015.1 Nephila pilipes | reverse complement strand
GCAGCCAGCAGTCGTGCAAGGCGCTAAAGTAGCATACTCACTTTCCAGTCGTTGAAGCTTGTTTTCGTATCTTTCGATATTTTTCTGCGTTTTGATAAAGTGAATCATTTGAATCTGTGCCACGAAATTTAAGTTGGACCAGGTAAGATGATTGTGCTTCCTTTCTGGTGGAGTAGGAGGCAATGTCTTTTTCAATTCCTTGTCGTTTTTTGGCATGGAGTTTTTTCGTCTTCAGATCTGGATGATATGGAAGAGAAGTTCGATGAGCTATCTTCATTAGGTTCCGAGTTATATTGATGGTCAAAATTCAAGTCCATGGTCGGTAAACAGTTAAGTCAGAGAGAAAAAGTAGTAAGAAAAATATGCGGTGAGCACTAAAAAGTGCTATTTGAGCCGTTAGAGTAACCAAGATTATGCGTGCAATCTAAGGGCAAACTCTCTCCATCAGCATCTCCGAACGGTCAACAACTCTATGTTGCATTTCAGTAAGCCTTATATAGACACGGCGAAAGTGGTAGAACATTCCAGAAAGTAGAAGAACCGGAACCGAAAGTCGTCAAATATCGCCAGATTTGGCGACAAAATAAGTTGCCAAAACTGTCGCCAACTTGGCGAGATACCCAAAGAGCCCCATGTTATTTACAAGGTCTCATAGCAATTGATCTAATTCACATGTTTACATGCAATAAATGTTAATCCTGCACTATTTTTCAAGCAGAATAGTAATTTTGACATAATTTAACATTATAAACACATTTTAAATACCAAAATCGTAACAATATGTATCTCCTGCTTTCAATATTTCTATAACTACTTTTGGCAACTTTTTGCCTCTTTAAATCCGTTACTTATATAAATGCATGGAAATCTTCGATGGTATAGTTATATCTCTCGATCAGAATACCGATTACAAAAGGACAGCTGCTCGAAAATACTAAACTCGGTCATCTCCGCTAATACATAATAGAAATGTGAAGCGTTTACTTCTTTTCACAATTCCATTTTGAATCAGTTTATTTTGAGCTATTTTATTTATAAAGGAGGCATTATGACTCGCTGTCCGCAAAAGACATTGTCCTTCCATTAGTGTGGTGTGAATGTTAGGAGAGAGGGGTGCTAGCTCAGGTGTCGTCCTCGTCACTTAACCGTGGTTCAAAATTACGAGGTCCGTCGCCAATAGCCCTCGTGTTGCTTCTAGTGCGACGTTAATAAAAACTAAACTAAAACGCAAATGACATTCAAGAATCTTGTCTCTTGCATCCATCCAAATCTTAAACAGACTTTTAAATTATTTTATTTATTCAAAAATACCTCAAAGCTACTTTTTCATATATATGAAATTTAAACAAATTATTATTAAAAATATTAACACTTTAAGCTTTTATAAATTATACATTATCTTACATATATTTTAAATATATATATTTTTATGTGATTTTTAGTTCATCTTAATATAAAAGCTTAGTTAAAAAAAAGTTTATATTTAAATGTTTAGTTCTTTTTAATTTGGAAATTTAAAACTAACGAGCAAGGACGTAAGCCATTGGTCTATGCAAAAATTTAGACTGAATTAGACGCTGTTAAGTGCAAGGCCCGGGTTCTAAAGTGTTCTCCCGAAGTCCGTGACTTGTTGAGCATACCATAGTATTGTATTGTTATCGGAGTTTTCCGTACATGCAAAGTTTCAGATCGATCGGATGAAAGGAAGTGGGTTAAAATTCTAGTGCAAATTTTGAATGGAAAGACATACATATTAACATGAAATAAAAGCTTGTAAAAATAGATGTCGTTTTGATTACCTGTTAAAGGAATATTTTGCACACCGCAAAATATTATAGTTTTGATGACTAGTATTAATTTTTGTTTCTTATTTTCAAAAATTCTTTGTTCACCTGTATCTAATGCCGTCTTAGTATTCTTTTTAAACTTATGAGAGTCTTCTGAAATTTTCTGTAGTGTCTTTTTTATGAAGATAAAGAAAAAGAGCTACCCCAATTTTGCTAATTTACCAGGATTTCGACCTACGTCATTCGCCGCAAATAACACCCACATCTTACAAAAACCACCGTCAAATTTGTGACTGAGGACAGCCGTGGAAATTCTTTAATCCAATATTATAAAGAACGATTTTTCTTTCCTCGTGCAACTAATGAAAATTTGTAATTGTTGCTTGGTTGCCATGGATCGCATAGCATATTGTATCTTTCTTCGTCAGATTTTATGTCCGAGTTGTGGGTATACAAATAAACATCTATAATATATTCACAACCAGTAAAACTTGTGGCAATATTAGATTGTATTATTAACGTCGCACTTGGATAGAATGCGGGAAACGACAGACCTCGTGATTTTGAGCCTCGGTCAAGAGACAAGGACGACACCTGAGCTAGCATCCCCCTTTCTAGATTTCCACATCATCCTAACAGGAGGACTCGGATCCTAGACTAATTTAACAGGCCCCACATTACACGGCGGGTCTTTAGTGGAAGCAGGGCTCGAGCCTATAACTCCACGGAAACAACGACGACCGCGAGTCTGCGATCATGACCATTAGGCTACCACGGCCACGTGGCAATATTAGAAGGTGAACTAATCGAAGTTACTCATTCTGCAAAATTTTCAGGCGCAGGCACAAAGATATAGTGTCCTGTATGAATATGAATGTTATGAATTATTACGCTGAATCATATATGTATCGAAAGTGGAATCGACTTTTTTCTTTAAAAAATTCGTAAGACTTAAGTACGTTAATTTTGCTCATTATTTACGCTTACATAGCCCTTAAACTCTAAATATTAATTCAAAATAAAATTCAAATCAAAAACTAAATACTTACAGTACGATAAATAACTCGGTCCTTTGTTTGGACACACAAAAACACACACACTTTGAAATAAAGCAATAAAAACAAAACCTTTTAAATTTGTCTGTGATTTCCTGTTCCTTCTATTTTGTTTGTTCATGAAATTATGATGGTGAGGAGGGAATACATGTCCTCGTGCCTCACCCCTGCGTATATTTACTTATATTAATAATTTGGAAATTCACTTATCTCATGTTAATTAAAATTAAATGGTTTAAAATTAGTGCGCCGTAAATTTTCTTCTTATCTCCTGAAAAAAAAAAAATCTTTTCCATATTTTTTTGTTTGGATCATTTATTTTGTGAGTAAACAATTCTTTTTGCGTTAGAAAATTTCTTATTTCTTTGGTTGTATTTAAATCTACAAAAATGATTCAAATGCAGTTTTCTTTTCTTCTTCCCTATTTGTTGCAGATTTCAAGATCGAAATGGATCTGGATGAAATATTGAAACCAAATGTGTCTGAGGCATTGGCTATTGATCTGGTACGAATTATATACGGACTGGAAGTTATTGATATAAAAAGCATGATTAGTTTCAACGATCAAAATTTTCAAATACAGGTAAGCAAAACTGTTTTCAATTGCTGTTGTTTTTAAATCGCAGAATTAAAATGTAAGCATTGCTGAAAAGACTGAAATATTCCAATATAGTCCGATTGAGAAAGTTGTTCATCTGAATCCAAATGCAAAAAGAATTTGAAAATGATAAGTTATTAAAAAAAACCCCGCTAAAATAAGTAACTCTATGGGGTTTCTTTTTGTTGAATACTATTGTTTAATTTAAAGTTAATCGTAGTATTTACATTAATTTCTTTTTATTGTCATTTTTTAGGTTTCAGAGAAGCATCAGAATCCTTATATAAATAATATACCAGAAGATGGATATACTCTGAAGATCCTCAATACTATTAAAAGCTCTTTAGATGGACATATTGGTAAATAAAGTCATAAATAATGCTTATCAACTGTAACTCTCTTTCAGAGAAGTTTTGATGCTTGTATATTGAAAGTTTAAAGGCTCGCTGATATGTGAACATCGAATAAATTGGTAATATTTCATAAAATACCTTAATATTAATATTTTCATAAAAATATTATCAGTTTTTTTTTCTCTCTCATGCCGGAAGGATTGGAACAAATTGATAAAACTGTTAATTGGCATACGGTTATTAATTTATTTTTATGGATTTTTTTAAAGTCGTGCTTATAAATAAATGTATATTTGTTTTATTTAAAATTGTAAGTTCATTAATAATCTAAATATATATTCTTTATCAATATGAAACATAAAATTGGATTATAAATTTTGCTGTTTGAATTTTATTTTAGATAGCAATTTTTGTTATTATTTATTTTTATGAAATCAGATAATTATTTATAATTAATAAGATTGTTGTTTGATATGAAATTATTATTTTTTTTGGGGCGTTTTACAGTCATTTTATGACCGTTTCCTTGAATTTCTTATGAATTGTTCTTCGCCTTTGTTTATAAGTTAGTTCACAAATAGAAACACACTTTTAAATTTATTTTAAAAATTTGGGCTATTATTTAATATTATTCTTTTTCTACTAGGAATATTCCAACCTTTTATTTATATTCATTTCAAATATTTAAGAAATTGTAATTTTTTATTTATAAAAGAAATGTATACTCAAGTGCCAAAAATTATGCAATACCTTCTAATATTGTGTGGTACCTCCTTTTGCCAGTCGAAGTGTAGCATTTCGACGTGGCATTGGCTCAACAAGTCATCGAAAGACCCTTGAAAAAATATTCGATCATGCTGCCTCTACAACTGTCCATAATTTCGGAAGTGTTTCCGATGCAAGATTTTGTTACATCAACTGATCTTTCGATCATGCCACATATGCATTCATGAGATTCATGTTTGGAAATCTGTGTGGCTAAATCATCCTGAACCATCCAAAATACTCCTCAAACCAATCGCGAATGAATTAGGCCTGGTGACATGACCCATTGTCAACTTGAAGAATTCCATTGTTGTTTGGGTCCGGGAAATTCATAAATAGCTGCAAATGGCTCTTCAAGCAGGTGAACATAACCATTCGCAGTCAATGTTTGGTTCAGTTTGACCAAATGACTTAGTCCATGCCATGTAAAAATAGTACACGCCATGATGGAGCCATCACAAATTTTCAGTGCCTTATTGACAACTTGAGCCCATGGCTTCATTGGGTCTCCTCCGCATTCGAACCATACCGTTAGCTCTTACCAACTGGTGTTCTGCTGTTGTTCTTCTTGGTGTTCTGCTTCCATATCCCATCAACATCAAATTTCGTTGTACTGTCCTCATGGAACCATGTGTCGTACGTCTCACACTGATTGTAGCTGTTATTTGACGCAGTTTTGAATTGCTGGTAACATTAATTACTCAGCGCAGACGTCGCTATTCTCGGTCGGACTCTTCTTTATCCATGGTGGTAGGTAATGGCTTCAATCATATATTCTCGGCACACTCCTGATACTGTGCATGGAAGAATGTTCGAATTATCTAACAAATTCCGAAATGGATGGTCAAAGCGTTTATCTCCAATAGCATTCCACGTTCAAAGATTATTCATTCCCGTCGTACGGCCTTTCACGTCAGAAAACTTTCCCATGATTCTTTTGAGTATAAATTAAGGTCCTGACAATGCATTGGTCAGTTATACCTTTTTACTCGATGCTACTGCTATCTGGATATTTGCAAATTGTTATCCCAGGACTATTGGCACTTTAGTGTATTAATCATCAATTATGTAATATTTCTGTTAAATTTATCCTATTGAAAACTTTAAAAACTATATCGTTTATGAATATTATTCTTTTCATATTTATTCATGACACATAATTAGTGATATTTTGATTCACATAATACATTAATTTACTTAGATTCAATGCACTCAGCACTGAACCATTTGAGTAGAAAAGGGCTTCGTGTTCCTGTACCAGTCCAAAATCTAGAAGGCAACACTTGGAAGCTGGAAACTGTTCCACTATTAAACGAAGGTTTTTTTTAATTTAATTTTATTTATTTTTTGTTTGTTTGTTTTCTTTTCTTCTGTGCAAAAATAGAGTTTTAATGAATTAGTTGTAATCTCAGTTATTACAGAAAAAACACTAAAATTCAATGCATAAATAAAAATACATTTAGGATACATTTTATGTGTAAGATTCAAGGACATGTAATGGATAATTGCTAAATAGGTGACTGAATTTCCATTGCCTTTTTGAATAATTGAAGCTTTTACGACGAAACTCAAAAGTCTCAGGAGCATTAAACAAGGAATAGAGGAAGATATTCTCGCCAATTGGTATCTTTGTCATTTATTTTATGTTTTAGTAATATTAGTTAAGGTAGAGAGTATATGATTAAAACGCATTGCAACCGCAATGGATACTCGAGCGACAAGGGCCAAAATACTGTATATTGTATCTGATTTTTGAGAATATGGTATCCCCACTATAATCCGAAATTTTCATTCAGGCAGTAGAGTCATACAGGCGTTATTTGATGTCTTCTACTTCATGGAATAATGTAGGATATCAATATAAAACAATACTTTTTTTTGTTGTTTTAGTTTATTTTGTGTGTTTTCTTGTACTGTATTAAATATTATACAATAATATATAGATTTTTCTGCTTATACGTAGAAAAAGAGCTTTTCCAGTAATTCGGCTGTGTTCTGGTCCAATATCTGGCGGTTTACCGAGAGTCTACTATATTTATTTATTTTTGAAAATATTTTTATGTCTGATTTAATTATTCGCTTAAGGATTTTCAGTTCCTTAAAAATATTTTCCAAAAAAATAGGAGAAATTATTTAATTGTACTGAGATCATCTTTTCTCTCTCTCTCTCATTTGTATCTACTTTTTTACATTCCAATAAATACTTGAAGAGAAATGCAGAATATCTATAAAATCAACATTATATTTACAAATTCAAAACGGCTAGTAGACTAGAGCCTAAGAAGCAAAAAGATATTTGTTTATTGCACTTTTAACTTCATTTTTAGGCTTTCAAATTATGTATTTACACTACTGACCATTAAAATTACTACTCGAAGAAGGCGAGACGTTACACACGCGAAATTTACACGATAGGAAGACTATGCTATGATATGCAAATGTTTAGCTTTTCAACGCATTCAAACAAAGCAGGCGTCGGTAGCTACAACTACAATGTTTTTAATTGAAGAAACTATAACAGATCTTTCAAACACAAATTACGTTTGAACATTGTTGCCAGGTGAAAAGTTGTTGTAATGTCTCGTGTTAGAAGGAGAAATGCTTTCCAGCACGTTTCTGACTTTGATAGAGGTCGAATTGTAGCCTATTGGGATTGTGGTTTATCGTACCGTAGTATTACTGCTCGCGTTGATCAGATCCCTTGACTGTCTGCAGAATATGGAATCGATGGATTCAGGATAATTATACGGAACGTCGTGCTTAATCTAAACGGACCGCTATCACTAACAGCCGAGAAGACAGACATATTACTCATAGTACCTTAATGGATCATAAAGTAACATCACGAGTCCTGATTCAAGAAATTGGATCGTTTGCAAGACAACAAGTGTCTGCACGAACATTTCGACGACGCTTGTAGCTGCATGGACTGTCAGCTCGACAACAATGGCTTCGGCTGCCCTTGATGCTACATCACAGGTAGGAGCGCCTTCATTGGTGAGATAAACGATGAACTTGGACGTAGAAATGGCAGGATGTCGTTTTTTCATACGAATCCAGGTTCTGTTTGCAGCATCATGATGGTCGTATCCGCATTTGGTGGCATCATGAAGAATGCACGTTTCCAGAGTGCCTTTGACATTGTCATGTTTGTCCATCACCTGAAGTGAAGGTATGGGGTACCATTGGATACATTTCTCGTTCACCTCTTACTTGCATAGACGGCACTTTGGACAGTGACCGTTACATTTTTGATATATTAAGGCCCGTGACTCTACCCTTTCTTCGAACCTTTCGAAACGCTACGCTTCAGGAGGATAATGTATGACCGCATGTTGCCGGTATTATACGGACCTTCGTTGATGCAATAAATGTTTGGCTGCTGCCCTGGCCAGCACGTTCTCCTGATCTTTCACCAATAAAAAAAATATCTAGTCAATGGGGGCCAAACTACTGGATCGTCTCCATACGTCAGTCACTACAGTCGATGAACTGTGTCATCGTGTTGAAGCTGCATGGGCAGCTGTACCTGTAGATGCTATCCAATCTCTGTTTGATTCAATGCCTAGGGGTCGAAGAGTTGTTATTGCTGCCAACAGTGGTTATTCTAGGTATTGATTTATCAGAATCTATACTTCCAAATATCTTGAAAATTTAATCACTTGTTATTTCCAATGTAATATATTTGCCCTAAAAATATCATTTGTTATTTTCATTTTTTCCTGGTGTATTAATTTTAATGGCTAGTATTGTAACTATGCATTTGCTTAAACTTTTTAATATAAAACATGTTGATCGAAAACGTCATACCAAAAGCATCTCTAAAACTTTCAACACTTCAATCATGCGACCATTTTGATTTTTGCAAATTGTGTTACCATTGTAATGCAGTGAAATTAATTAAACGAGTAAGAAAATTATCAAAGATAACCGAGGACATTTTTTTCCTTCCGAAAATAACAACTTTTTAATTTTCATCCATAAAAAATAGAAATTATTACTATTTTTAAAATACATAGTTTATTCATCAGGGATGGATGCGCATGAGTTCAACAAGAGCCATATATTACATAGAACCACATCATAGTTACATAATATGAAATTTTCTAATTCGAATTTCATTTCATTTTGATTTATTAATGTAGTAAAACCTTTTCTACACAAGTCTAAAATGCCATGTAATGTATACACACACATATATAAGAAAATATACGAGTAATTACAAGTAAGAAGATACAAAATAATTATTTCAAAATTTTAATAATAAAATTAAAGTATAATATTCTTAAAAAGTTATTTATAAAAAATACAACATTAAACAAATACTCCGGTACAATCTCTGACATATCTATCAACCTATCTTTATCCTTTACCTCCCTTTTCTTTCTTTTCAGTTCTATTTCACCTATAGATTACGTTTCATTTTAGTTGGGAAGAAATTGTAATTTTGTGCATTTAAAATTACCAAAACTCCCCGAGGTCAGCGAAGAGAAAATCACGAAATAGCCCAACATTACAAGATCACTACGAGCGAGGATCTCATTTAATTGTGACAAATGATCGTAAAAAAAAAAATGTAAATACCGTTTCATAATAAATTCATTTAAAGAAGTTCTAGTGTTTAGTTGTCCACAGCCCTCGACAGGAGAGAAATTACTTCTTTCACAGTTATTTAGTCAATTTAACAGAAATAATAATGATAATGACTTAAATTTTAAATTTGAACAACATTTAACGAAGAGGCACATGCGGCTCTGAGAGGTGTGTTTTCCCAACTTTGTTATTTATCGTCTGAACCATCATACTTTTGAAATTTTCAATAAAGGGAACCAACTGCTCATCTGCTTCGCCATATATACTAAAGTCTGTACTGATTGAAATCCATCGTTAATTATGAGTCTAGATAACAAGAAATTGCTAAAAAATTCCTTTACAGAATGTCTCAAAATGCAAGTGAAAATTTTAAAAATGGTCTTTGGGAATACATGCCATGTCTTTCATGATTCCAAATTTTTTTTAATTTGGATCATAAAATGTATTATATGCACACACAAAAATCATTGTTCATGAAACATAAATTGTTTAGAAAAAAATGATGGAATCAAGAAAAAAACGCAAGTGAAAGATTTTGGTATTAAAAGAACTGGATAAACTACTAAAGTGTATGTATTACTTTTGATAAATGAAATAAGTATTACTCAAAATAAATCATATTCAAGTATAATAATTAGATAAATAATTTTGTTACATGCCAAAACTTTTATATTCTAGAAAAAAAGATGCTTGTGATAATGATACCGAGGCATCCAAACAAGCATTGAATAATGCTAGTTATGTTAATATTGTACATATTTTAATAAAACCAAAATTCCTCGTTAAAAAAAATACCAAAAAACCCTAAAAGAATGCTTTTGCATAGAAAGCTGAAGTAACAGCATGTTCTGGGGAAATGCTACTTGAGGCTCCCGTCTACCGGCCATTTTGATTTCATGAACGTATTGTTAGTCCTATGGAATTTATCCTACCATCTTCAAATCTTTTTTTAAATCTATTTGAATTCAAAAATGAGCATCCGAAAAAGCAAAAAATTATGAAGGTTTTTGGCGAAATTACATTTTTGTTCCGACTCTTAAAAATATTCTTACACCTATTTTAATGATTCATTTGTGGTTTTTTCGGTCTTTAAAAATTCTAAAATATTCTCAAAAATCGGAGGTGAAATGTAATCAGTGGAAATTTTTATAATTTTTTGCTCTTTCGGGTGCACTTTTTTTTGCATTCAAATAAACAAATAGTAAAAATTTGAGGACGGTAGTATCAATTCCATAGGATTGAGATTACGTTCACGAAATGAAAATAGCCAATAGAAGAACCTTAAGAAAAGAAATTCCTTTCACGTTTATACTAGTAATTTTCACATATACACTAGTATTTAATTAAGGAAATTTTAAATAAGCAGAGAAGTATGAACAGAAATTTTACTATTTCATTTCTCAAATTTCCAAAAACTGTATATAACAGGAAAACTTTAATTCACCTAGAGGCATAGTATGTATAAGATATTTTTGAGAAAAATGTTTTAAAATAATATGAAATTAATGTTTTTAAATTTTAATAAGTTTCCAGGGTTTAAAAAATGAGTTCAAAAATAAACTCTTAAATGTTCAAAAATTGAATACGTAAAGTTTTTTAATGCAGGCATTGCCCAACTTTTCTTAATTGATTCAATAATTAATAAAAAAAAATTATAAATAAAATGCTTCCTTAGCACATTCTTTTAGAATCATAAGGCTTACACCATATGTGTGGCTATACACTCTATAACCAAAACAAACAAACAAACGACGCACCAAAAAAGAGTTGTCCGATGGAAACAAAAATTGGCGGGTAGGAAAATTATGTACAGAATAGAAAATGATTAAAATTTCAAAAAAAATTGAATGATTTATTTCGGAGTTATATAACTAGTTACTAAGTAACGAGCTCCATAAGGTGTTGACCCATCTCTAGCCTGGATGGAAGCTGCCACACAATGTGGTATAGTGTGACAAAGATCCCTGATGGTCTCCTGCGGTATTTCTTGCCACATTTGCTCCAATTGTCTGGCTAGGTCATCAACATTCCCTGGTAGATGCAGTCACCTTCCCATCATATCCCACACATGCTTAATTAGAGAGAGATCTGGCTGACCAAGGAAATGTTTCACAAGCTATAAGACAGCTCATAGCAACACGTGCCGTATGTGGTCTGGTATTATCTTGCTGAAAAATAAGGCCAGGGTTCTGCAAAAGGAATGGTAGCAAAACTGGTCTCAGAATGTCGTCGACGTATCGCTGTGCTGTGAGTGGGCCTTTAATGACGACCAAAGGGGTCCGGCTATCAAGGGATATGGTACCTCATACCATAACATGTTGCCTTTGTGGCGTGCCAAAGTGAAAGCAGGATCGGCACGCTTTCCTGGGCATCTCCAGACACGTCTTCGATGATTCGTCAGGACGCAGTTGGAAGCGGGATTCGTCGCTAAACACCATACGTCCCCAGTCAGCATCATTCCAACCTGATAGAGCCAAGCACCACTGTAATTTGACACGACAATGTGCAGACGTGAGTGGCAGGGAGCATAGCGAAGCGATCGGTGCGAAAGTAGATTTCGTTCTATCAGCCGTCTGTGAATGGTCATGGAAGACACTCGTGTGCGGGTCGCTCATCTGATGGTTGATAACGATAAATCAGGTGCTGTGACATCTGATCTGACAATCACTCTGTCCTCCCGATCTGCTGTGGCCCTGGGTCGACCGCTACCATCATGACGCTGAAATCTGTAACCGTCCACCCCTTCTTGCCAGCAACTTCTAATCGCTTCGACCCATATAACGAGCAATTTATCGATTTGCCCAACTTGCCTCTTTCAGTCGAATGATACGACCTCTTTCAAATTCTGATAGTTGCTCGTAATGAGCTCGAATCCTGCGGTGAGGCATTTTTTCAGTCGTTGAAAGATATCCAAAATTGCAATGCAAAAGAAAATTTGACTGTCAGATTGAGAATCGCTTCTTATATACACCTGCTGAGTGCGCTGTAGCTCCCGCTATTCATTCATCGGACACTAAATTTTAATCATTTACACGTTCGGTCCAAATGTCTTTGCATATGAAATTTCATTACAATCGGGCAACTCCTTCTTGGTGCGTCGTTTTTTTTTTTTTTTTTTTTTTTTTTTTTTTTTTTTTGTTATAGAATGATGTATATCATGAACTTTTATTATTTTTTTCATTAGTTTTTCACAGAATGACGTTTATATAAGTTTAATATATTTATTTGTACTACGCAGTAGATTTTTTTTTTTTGCCATTTCTTTTTTAAAGACATTCTAATGTCTATAAAATTTTAAAAGGTATGGTTGTTTTCCTCTCTCATATACTGCCATGTATAATTAAAAAAAGTAAATGTCAAATACTCTTAATTATGAAAAAAAATTCATTTTTAATTTATAGATCTTCAACAACATTTTTTACAGATAGGAAACAGTGCGAACGAAGCAAATGTGCTATACATTTAATAACTTTCTTGCCAGGAATTCCACTAAACACTCTTGAAATCACACATGATGTTCTGTTTCAATGGGGTTCATTGCTTGCTGAATTTCACAACGCAACTGAAGTATGTTTATTTACTTTAAATGTCGCTCAATAATTTAAAGTTTGATAATAAATGTTTAATAGGAAGTTTGTTTTATTGAGACATTTACATATTATTTAAATTTAAAAATTAAGGTAATTATATCAAAATGACCAATTTCTTAAAACTCTTCATCTTTATTTCAGGACATGATATGCCAGATTCTAAAGAACAAACCTATATTTTATAATCTAGAACATGTTCTTGATACTAAGCGATATATGACAGGTTTGCCAGATGAACATTATAAACTTGTTGATGATATTTTAAACAAGTATGAGACTGAAATAACTAAATGTTCTAAGGAACTTCCCAAAGGTAATGTAATTTAATAAGTCCGTTATTTTAGCTCACGTGAGTTATTGACACTTCTGGTAATGAATCTTTCGTTTATTATATTGGTTCTATTCCATTTCGCCGGCTCAAATCTCGCCAAGCATTTTATTGATGACAACACACAGTATACACGTATTCCATCAGGTGTTGATTGTATCATTTTTGGCGACTTAATCACCTGTGCTGGCGAAATGGAAAAGTTCCATTACTTTCAATATTTTGAATGATGAATCTGGATAGTGTTAATAACTTCACGATACTTCATCATCAAATTCTGCATTCAAAATTTTTAAATTAGCGGAAATTTAAAATTATGATATGAAAGTTTCCCTTTATTTTAAATCGTTCTAATTGAAAGGAGTGTATTGAAATTTTAATCCCGATATTTTTGTTGTACAGTGAATTCGTAAAATAAATTCTGAAATTTATTTTCAAAAAAAAAAATTCTGTATCGATCGCACATAATTTTTTTTAATTAAATCATTGATATCTATTATATTTGTTGTTTACAAAAGAACATCTCAGCTTTGAGAAGCTACTGTTACAAAACTAGTTACAACCTTTTGGACAAATTATGTTTAAAATTACATTTTACAGTTTATAAACTTACAAATGCTCAATGCCAAACCACACCAGAAATAAGAAAGATATCCTGTCCATAATAGCATTTATTTTGATGGAAGAAGTCTCCAATTTCGGTTGACTTCACTGTTTGGATGAAATGTCATTTCATCGCTATAAACAAGTTTATAGTTATGTTAAGCCAAGTAATGTCTCTCTATTGTATAATTTTTACAATTTATTTTGTCAAATTTCAATATAAATGTTTTTTTAATGTTCAAAGAGTTTGATTAAGTACCTAAGTTTAATTTATAGCATACTTTGCTTAATCCGAACGACATAGAGCCCCCAAAAGTCCGCATTAATGAGGTTCTATTGCATTCAGTAATTGGAAAGAATCAATGATTAGTTACAACAAGTAGACGAACTACAACAAATAATAGTATACCAGATATATTCACATGATATTCAACTAAAAATGGACGTTGGACAGTGCAAAAAAAAATTATTAATCGAAATCAAATTGTTTTTGCAAAGTTTATTAACGTTGCGCTAAAAGCAACATGAGAGTTATTGGCAATGGAACTCGTAATTTTTAAAATCGGTCAAATGACGAGGGCGACATCTGAGCTGGTATCTCCCTCTCGAAACTTCTAAACCAACAAGAGCACTTAGACCTCGACAGATTTAACGCGCATCAACCCTCGTGCGCGGTAGGCTTTTTTTTTTTTTTTTTTTTTTTTTTTTTGTGACGGGAGTGAGAGAGTGAGTGATTATATGTTCATGGCACAAGAGCCAAATCTGGCTATACTGCGTCAAACAGGAATCTTAAATGTGTTTTACAAATCAAATTCTGTTTCAAAATGCAGACAAGTTATGGTGGGGTTCCCATCACTACCACCACCAAATCAGAGAAGCTTAAAATCGAAGCGTTGAAAAAAATACGACGTTGATGATGAAATACTGGGCATTCAGTTAAGACGTGATGAACCTAAAACACGGTGTACAGGACATGACAAGAAGGATACTCGGGAGACTCTTCCCCCTAAACAAAAGATGTTTATGGATAAATTGACAATATCTAATGCGAAGGCGAGTCATTCGAATTGGATTGGTTTTATTAACGTCACACTAGAAGCAGCACGAGGGCTGTTGCAATGGATCTCGTAATTATGAACCTCCCTCTCCAAAATTCCACACCACGCCAATGAGAAGACTTTGAGACTCGACAGATTTACGTACATCAGCCCCGTCTGTGCAACGGGACTAAAATTATTCATACGCACAACTGGACGAGTCGACCACCATGACCACTAGGCTATCGCAGTCACAGGCGAGTCAATTGGACATCATTTCTACACATTGGAATAATAGGCCATTCTCTAACGATTGACTTCATCTAATATAATATGTTATGGGTCTGAATACACCCCTAATCCTTCCGTGCGTTATGAACGGATTTTAAAAAATGCTTGATGTCTTCTAGTGTTGCTACTATAGTCTGTTACTTTAGATTAGGTGTGTCAAAGTCACTCTTTTTCGTTTCTCCTCCATCGGTTACCATGATAGCGATTAATGTACCATCGCCACTGCATTTATTTCAACACTTCAGTTGAGTTCTGAATTCCTTTGCGTTTGGGACGTGCTTTAATTTAAATGTTTAGTCTATTTCAAATATCTATATATAATGTGTTTCTTTTTTTTCAAAATGACAATTTTTTAAAATGATAGTATATGAATTCTTAAAACATATCCTTAAAATATTAATATAATACCTATGCGTATACAAATTTATTTAATTAAAAAAAGTTCCAGTGAGTTGTTTAATTCCGTTATATAAAAGTGAACGAAAATTAAATATTTTTAATTACATATTAACAATATTTATAAAATGTTATTCAGATTTTAAACAAATATTTTAATGATGCAGATTTAAAAAAAAAAAAAAAACGATGATCGTGAAATTCAAAATTTCGTTTTCATTAGAAGTCTGTTTACGAAAATAAAAGGAAGTAGGGGGGAAGTGATGTCCGTTAACAACTGTTGTTGCCATAGTTACAGATGGCAGTGGGGGGTGGGGATCTGTGACTTTGAAGCGCCTATTGTCAAGTAACAA
>BMAW01018800.1:247613-305113 GCA_019974015.1 Nephila pilipes | reverse complement strand
TTTGAATCTAAAAATATGTTTCTGTAAGCAATTATGTCCGGTGACTAGACAGAATTCTGCCACCACTCTATGTCTTGGGTCATTACTGAAACTGGTGGCAGCATTCTTAAATACCTTGTGAGACAGACAATTGGAAAGGTCTTCTGAGCATGGGCTTTGATAGATTTATTAACAAGGTTTTTATTTGTACAGAGAGGCAAAGGACGAGAAACATTCTGCTTAATCAAAGCAACCTTCTTAGCCAGATTTTCCTCTGTCTCGTTACCTGGGACCCCACATTGGGCAGGAACCCACTGGAAGACAATAGTTTTCTCAATAAAAACCAGGTTTTCGAGGTGACGACGACAATCCAAAATGTCCTGCGTTAAGGGATGTTCATCAGATACGATGGCTAGCAGCGCAACCTTTGAATCGCAGAGGACAACAGCTCTTGTGAACTTATTCCGGTGGCATCATAACTGGGATAGAGCTGAGGGAATCGCAGCAATTTCTCCGTCAAATGCAATACCTCTACCCACAGGGATGAAGAAAGAAAATATTTCGGAGAAAACTCCAGAACTTGCGTTATTGCCAATGTCCAGGAGAGACCCATCAGTAAAAATCCGAAGCCACTCGGGTCCGGGGTAGTAGATGTGCAATACTTAAAGCGCCAAGGTTCTTAAAATAGAAGAATCTGTGTTACTTTTAGTAACACTTTGACACAGGTCAAGATTAATCCGGGTGCCTGTCAATTTTATTGTTTTTTGAGGTGGAACGAGGAGTTCTGGTTCAAGAATTAAGCCGAGTGAAGTTTTTAACTGAAGGACTCCCTGAAGGAAGCCCATCTGGGTCTTTAGATTTCTGGGCAAGTCACGACTGACCTCGTTCCAAAGTGAAAAACATCCAGGTACTCTAATGGTCTTTTCCCAGGGAATAATGGCCTTCTCTTGAATTGCAGCTCTAACTGGCCAGTCATCAGTCAACAAAAGCATGGTATCTATCGGGATGGTCTTTACAGCCCCTGTAACAATACATAGGGTCTGATTTTGGACCCTTTCCAGGGGTTCGAGTGCAATTTTTCCCGGCCACAACAAGTGGTTCACAGCAATAAGTCAAAATGGGGTGAATAAAGGCTTAGTAGGTTTGAAGTAGTATTGTTCTAGTACAACCCCAAGGCACTTAGCCTCTTCATGACACGATTGATAATGTCCTCCACATGAGGCTACCATGTTAGTTTGCGATTCAACGTCACTTCCAGATATTTAAAAGATCACAAGTGGGCATTTGAGTTCCCTTATACTCAAGTTGAAGATCCAAAGATTGATGCATAAGTGAAAATGCCAGACAGTATGATTTATTTAAGCTTACCTCCATATTATTATTATCATACCAATCCCCAGAGCATTCAAAGTAATACAACAAAAACATGTTCTTACGTTTACTTGTTTAGAAACTGTCCAGAAAACCAGATCATCGGCGAAAAGGAGGCATATGACGCCTTGAGTATCCCTTATTACAACGTTTTTCTGAATTTCACTTGGTGTGTGTGTGTGTGTGTGAGTGTGTGTGTCATCAAATTTTCGATCGTTAATTTAACCAACTTCCCATCAAGCTAGAGCTTTGAAATTTCGGGAATCGTTCGTACTCGCCTAACAATGCAATATTTAGACGTTTGCGACAAGTTTTAACTAATATTTCAATAATTTTAATAAGTCAAAATATTCTTTCCTCTAGGCGCTTTTAGGCTAGAGGAAAAAAAAATTTTCCCCCTCTGGGAACACCGGGTACTCCCCACACCACATGACGCCTCGTAAAACTATTGTACTCACAAAGGGGAGATACTATCTCCCTTTACTATCTCCGAGATAGTAAGGGTTGCTGACTTTTAGTCAATAATCATGAGCAAGAAAGAAAGTTTCCAATATTTGGCACCATGTCTTATCACAATAATTTTTTCTGAATTCTGGTTCCCATTTTTTTTTAATAGAATGGCTTACAAACTTTCAAATGCATGTTTTGATTTTATGAGTATTATGAATTTTTTAATACTCTCAAAAATGTCTCTTTTTTAAGTAAATTTTAAAGTTAAAAATAGCCAACAGTTTTAACTAATATTTCAATAATTTTCTTTAATAAACTTTGCCACCATATAAAAACGTTGTTTTTAAAAACGTTGGTTTTTATATCGAATTATTTTTTGAATCAAATCATTAATATATATGTCAAAAAGAGAACATCTACTAACGGCTCCCTGTGGGAGATCTGGTTTTAGAATCTTGTATTTAAAAATTGCATTGTCGTACCTTACTCTACGAGAGAGTTTGCACAAGAAGCTTCGAATCTAGTAAAAAGATTTGCTCTAATACCTAGATTTGTGAGCTTAAATAGGAGGCTCACACTCTTTACGTTGTTATAAGCAGACTTGTGGTCAGGAAAAACTGTCGTCTGGACCAGCCTGCTATCCATAGAATCTTTGTCAAACTGGCTCAAGAGGGCTACATGCTGGTTGTTAAATCTAAAAGTTCTGAACCCCGCCTGCTCCTCAGCCAGTAGACCTCTAGTTTCTCGGTAATAGTTGAGCCTTCTTACAATTGTTTTTTCCATAGCTTTCCGTACTACACCAGTCAGTGATATTGATCTATAATTATTGAAATGATTGGATCTTTGTCCTTCTTCTGTATAGGTATAATGATAGAGGTTCTCCAGCCTGCAGGTACAGCACCAGTGTTCCAAATTTAATTGAAAAATATCCGGACGGTTTCAAAAGCCCTAGGGCTCTGATGAATGAGAAACTCTGATTGGATACCATCTCCACCAAGAGATTTGCCCCTAGAGAGATTTCTTAAGGCAGTCAATTCGACCCTAGTTATAGGTCCTTCAAAAACTGATTTCGTATCAGACTCAAATTTTGACTACAGGAGCAAGGTTATCTGTTTGATTCCGGTCGAATTCGTGGTCCACATAAGAGAGCAGACATTAAACTCGTCAACAAAAATAGTATGTTTACAGAGGTTAACATAGGAAAAGTCAGGAAAATTCCAAGGATGACTATAAATAGCCAAGATCTTTTTTAAAAAAAACTCCTATTTTCCAAACGTCTAAATGGACAACTTCACAATCGGTTCCCATCGCTTTAACAATGCGAAAATCAGCTGGTAATTATTTCTTAACACCATGACTTCGATAGCCTAGCGATCATGGTTTCGGATTCGTGGCCGGCGGTTTTCATTCAGTCGTGGGTTCAAGCCTTAGCAGTTTAAGACCCGCCGTGTATCCAGGGTTGATGCACGTTAAATCTATCGGGGCCCAAAGTCCTCCCGTTGGTGTGGTGTGGAAGTTAGGAGAGGGAGTGCCAACTCAGGTACCGTCCTCGTCACTTGACCGAGGTTCAAAATTACGAGGTCCGTCGCCAATAGCCCTCGTGTTGCTTCTAGTGCGACGTTAACTAAACTAAAACTAATCTTTCTTGATATTCATCAGGATGCTGCTGGCAACCTGTCTAAATTTTGGAAGTACGTGAAGAGAATACCCCTTCAGAGGGTAATAGTTTAGGCTTTCAGTAGTCAAATTAGCATCCATAACAGAAGAGCATCGATTTCTTTCTCATACAGGGTCAACAAAAGCTCCGTGTGTTTGGATTGGAACAATCCATCAGCGTTGCACTGTAACACTCGAAAAGTATCAACCCGAAAAGGGAGAGACATAATTCCGATTTGTAGATCTTTTGGACCAGATGCATCACGGGGAAGTAGATCTTTAACGCACCCTGTGTGTGTGTGCGTGCGTGTCACCATTTCTCGGAAAGTGAAAAGTTCCAACCCCAGATATTTTGAAACGATTTTTTCATAATGAGTGAGATTAGCTGTATGTTCAACTATTTTGTATTGGTCAAATTTCAAGAGTCTTAAATTTTTTTTTTTTTTTTTTTCCTGTTTAAGTTACTTCCAAAAAAAATTTAAAAGAACGAAAATGAAAACAAAAGTCTTACACGATCGAAGAAAATTTCAATGTCATCGAACGAATTCGAAAAGGGGAACAAGCAGAAATTGCTAAAGTACTTAAAACTACCTGATTTTACGCTACATGGATGGTTACAAAATCAGGATAAAATCCGTTAGTTTGTCGATAAAGTTAATAATTATAAACGAATTACCAGAAGGGCTAGGACAGGTTCGGAAAAGAAGGGTTCGGAAAACACCGAACTTAACAAATGCCTCATGTTTTTTGGCTCAATTTTTATTAATACTTTAATTCGCATTTCACTTGCCTCTCGAAGATGTGATTATGCTGTTTTGAACAAAGTGTAACTGTGATCTTAATGCTTGAAAAAAAGGGGTGAGGAAATAAAAAGTAAGTTGACAAGAAGAAAATTCGAAATTAAAGAAGGATTACTTGGGTAACTCTGGGTGAGTCATCCACCCAGCAGTTTAGTAACCATGGTCCCCTATTACCGCGTTTTAATGGGGTTAGACTATATTTTATTTACTTGTCATGTTGTGCATAATTTTGTATTTGTTTTAGAATTCCTTCATGGTGACTTCAATGCTTATAATATTCTTGCTCGAGAGAAATCCTATAAGGCAGATAAACAGATTTATTCCGTCGATGGTATCCTTGATTTCGAAGATATGCACTATGGTACTTATGTGTGGGATATTGGTTTCATGCTTGCTCATGTGTTACTGGAATGCTATGGCACCAATTCTCTGGACGCAGGAGGGCATGCATTAGCTGGTTATTTGAGTCGCAGAAATCTCACTGACATAGAAATGTCTTTTCTCAAGGTTTGTATTCAGTTTTTAGTACCGGAAGTTTGATTGTATATCAGATTTGTACAAACAAACTCATACATAATGTATCGTTTGTAACTATGAGAAAATTCAACAACTATTTTTATTAAATGCATAACTTACGAGTATGAGGGATTATATAGATTGTAATTTAATCCGTGTTTATTGTTATATTGATCCTCGAGAGAAATTCAATAAAATCAAATATAATTACAGACCACTTTTTTTATTGAGTGAATTAAGAAAACTGAGCTTTCGCCAACAAATGAACACCGATCAATATGCTTTTATTTCATCGACAGTTAAGGAGATTATTTCTAAATCTATTTCTTTTCTGAGACAATGTTCTTTCTTCATTTCTTGTTCAGCGTAGTTGTTAGTTTCTGTTGACAACAGTTCCAAAAAGTTCATATTCAACAATTCAAAAATCTGTAATACCTTCGGATTAGCTCCTATTTTGAGCAAAATCAAAGACGAAATTTACACCAGGCACACACCTCTATAATTTTTTTTTATTTATCAATTTCCTTCCAAATCCATACACCTGGTGATGTATCTGCACTTACATAAAGCTCACTACCATCAACGTTTTCGACCTCAAGGTCATACTTCCACTGTCATTATCAAAAAAAGGCGATTCTTTATAATTGCTCCAATCATTATGATATTCACCGTCTGCTCGAAACTTATCCATTACGTAGATTACTTCACAACCCGCATTTTATTTACCGATTTATACATATTGACCGATGTCCACACTAATGTTTACAATAATGGAATCCGACTGACTTCTAAAATATTTGACTGCGACTTGTATCTATAGTGCAACGGTAAACAGCATGTGATAATGATCTAGGACATATATACAAGTAACAAAAGATAATACAATACTGCCAGATTCTACGCAATAGAAATTTTTCAACTATATTATTTTTATCATATTCAACAATGACTTTAATCATATTGTAACGAACGATTAATTCTATCCTACTCTTGTGCCATAGTTCAATTAAATGTAACTAACTCTAAAAGACAATTAACTTCTCCAAAGACCCACAAGTCCAATCCAACTTTACTGTTTATTTATCAATTACTATAATATAACTGGTTATGGCTCTCTTTGAACTGTATGGTTAGCCAACCAATTTAAATATCACTGAAATTATATATTCTTACCAAACCCTTCCAATTGGGGTTGCTTTCTCCGACTAGTCCTTTGCGACAGCGATAACTAACTCTTGATATTATCTCTATCTTGATATTATCGGCCTCTTGTTAGAACAACACTCAGAGATAACTACATTCCTTCTTTCCTCTAAATTTCACTTTACGTATATATCATTATATTTAAATCCCTTCACTTTCTTTCTACCTGTATCTAATTAACATAATCACGTTTTATTTTGGTTGGGGAGGAATTGTTATTTCATGCAATCAATCTCAATTAAAATCCCTAAGGTTGTGTAGAGCAAATCGCAAATAGCCGAATGTCACAATATGACGAGTAAAAAACTTAAATAATGCACAATCTTGATGTAGCAAGTATTTGTACAATGCATTTAATCTCAAATTTTTAAGTTGGAAATTTATAATTATTACCTTATAGGATATATCTTTTAGACTGAATAATTACCCTGAGTTTCTTTGCATAAAGGCAACTATATTTGATGTCACTGAACTAGAAAAATTGTCCCATTCTTGTTTAAAAGCGTATCTCTTTTTTATGAGAAATTGACCTGGTTCGAACATTTTTTGATGAAGAATTTCCCATTCATGCTCAATGAAATTGATGTTTGGTGACTTAGGAGAAAATTTCATAAGTTTAGGAGTGTTACATACGTTCTAAATCCGCGTATTTTAGACTGTATTCTTGGGATCATATTATCATGCATAAAAATATAATCACCATAAAGACCCATTTTTGTCCAACTAGGCTGTAAATAATTTTTCAAAATGTCTATATAAAACTAGTGATTAGGATTACATCAAATGGGACTAAATTACCAATCCCTGAACATTCATACAACCCCAACAAGCAAACTCCCACTTCCATGTTTTATCGCTGTAAATAAATTTCCTTAGATGCATTCCTGTTTCGTTTTCTCCACACCACCAGTCTATCTACCAAAAGCGTTAAACTTACGTTCGTCAGAAAAACCAATTGTTTTCCATAACTCTGGGCTTTCGAATATTTAATTTATAGCAAAGTATTATCGCAATTTCTAATTCCTCTCATTCACAAAGGATTTATTCCTTGAAACACAGTGGTGGAAACCTCGCTGTTTACAAGCATTTCTCTTGAGACTTATGTCCCTTATCAAACATACAGCTATTCTTGTATTTTTATAATTCTACTGTGAATTTAAGAGCATTTATTTTCGAATTGTCTTCAATGTAAGGGTGATAAATACTCTGTCGACAAAGGTAAGTAGAACAGGTCGACCGGGGCGAGGAACATTATGAAGTATATTAGAAGTCATAAATCTCTGAATAATTAACTGCATAGTTGAACGAGATCTACTTGCCTAATATTAAAATTTCATTATATGTTTTACCTTCTTAAAGCTTTATAATCTATTCTTTGGACTTGTGTCCCATATCAAAAGTTCTGCATTATGTATTAAATTTAAGTTTTACTATATGATCCCATATATGCTTGAAGATGAGTCATGTTATCTTTATCAACAAAAACCTCACCGATTTAATCACAAAATACAAAATTTTGCATTTGTTTCAGTGCACGAATATTTTTACTCGCCTCAAAATTACTAAGCTTTAATTTTCCTTGTGTTTGAAAAACAATTCCATATTTATTCATTTTTTACCCCATATTCATGTTTGTAAAACCGTGTTTTATCAAGTGTTGCATTTTGAATTAATTTGATTCAAATCAACAAACCAAAAAATAGCTTCTTTCACAATAGCGCTCTTATACGAATACTTTCCGCATTCATTTTATGCAATTTGCAGAATGGAAACTCCGTAAACTGACTAAAGGGATCATTTCGAAGAGAGTACGAAAGAAATTCGCATTAGAATTTTTTTACAATATCAATCTACCTATACCGTTTTGTAACGAATGATTATTTCTATCCGACTCTTGTGCCGCAGTTCAATTAACACATAGATCAATAACTCCCGAGACTAACCCAGAGATGGCGCTCGTAGTAAACCAGTAACCAGGTCTATCTAGAGTACTAACCTTTGCTTGAAACGTGTCAAAATTTTAAGTCGATCGGACCAGGAAAAAGGTTTTTTGAAGTGAAGTGAAAAAGGTTTTTTCCAAGTGGGTGCCGCGATTGCTTTCGATGGAACAAAAACAGCAACGAGTCGATGATTCAGAAAGCTGTTTATCGCTATTTACTCGCAACAAAAAAGATTTCTTGCGAAAAAAAAAAAAATTGGAAAAGCGTTGGAACGATTGTATCACCCTAAAAGGTGATTAACAAAAGGTGTTATGTTGATGAATAAAAAAAAATTTGCAAAAAAAATGTTGTTTTCAATGTTAGACTCGGGAGTTATTGATCTATGTATTAAATGTAACTAACTCTAAAAGTCAATAATTGCTTTGAAAACGCACAAGTTTACTCCAACTTAACTATTTATTTATCAATTACTGTAATATAACTGGTTATGGCTCTCTTTGGACTGTATTGTTAACCAACCAATTTAAATATCACTGAAATTATATATTCTTACGAAACCCTTCCAATTGGGGTTGCTTTCTCCGACTAGTCCTCTGCGACAGCGATAACCGATAACTAACTCTTGATATTATCGGCCTCTTGTTGGAACAACACTCAGAGTTAACCACACTCTCTCTTTCCTCTAAATTTCACTTTACGTATATATCATTATATCTAAATCCCTTCACTTTATTTCTACCTGTATCTTATTAACATAATCACGTTTTATTTCGGTTGGGAAGAAATTGTTATTCCATGCAATCAATCTCAATTATGTCTCCAAGGTTGTGTTGAGAAAATCGTAAATCGCCGAACATAACAGTTTTGAATTTTCTTTGAACCAGTAACGGAGTTAAGTTATGGTTTCCTAGGAAAGCGGAGCCGTTATCTGTCGTCTGGAATATTGAGGTGGATGACGTTACTAAAATGTTTTCTATGTAAACCAGATGGAGTGGTTCCCTACAGAGCATTGATTGCAAAGAAACCACTTCATTAATTCGCATGTACAACGTTTTGGTGATGTCATCCACCGTATAATTACGGCCGCTAAATAACGGTACCAGTTTCTTAGGAAACATTATCTTTAGTTGTTGAAAGAAGAAGGTGCGATATACAATACGAGTAACGAAACTATGGATATGCTTCAAGATATTTTTTGGCGATCTTTGGCCATTTCGTTCCCTTGATATGAGATACCCTGACTTTTTTTCCTGTGGGGATATTTAAAGAAAAAGAATTGTGAAATAATCCTGAAACAATAGAATAGATAATATGAAAATTCTCAAATATTTAATACTCAAGTCACCATCAGTATCTCGAAACGCGTTTCTCAAAAAATATGCTAAGAAGTTCAGTTTCGCCTTCTACAAAGGGCACATATTTTGAACATTTGTTGCAAATGTGAATTCAAAAATTTTTTACTAGGTGAAGAAGATTCTGTTAAAAGTTCTTTTCGCCATTAGCATAAGAAAATTGTTTTAAGGTTCGTTTTCTTTATGTATTAAATTTACAAATCATCTGTACGGGAACTTATAAGACACCGGCACTTTATTTTACTCTCGATAACATTATTTTTTTCTTATCTTTTAGATGTGTGCCGAATGCCGTATTATTCAATCATTGGTACTGTGTGCATATAGTAGTAGACTGGATCCTAGTAATTCTTACGTCGCAAAATGCTCCGAGAATGATGTAAAATACAAAATGTTGCAACAGCTGTCTGGAATTTCTAATGAGGAGCTGCTAAAGAAGTGGCGCAAGATCTTTTCCAAATGTATTCAAAGTGAAAATTCTGATTTATAATGGACAATTCATAATATTCATTAGTTACAATTATTTACATGAATAACATCAAGAAAAATATGTTTTTAGAGTTTTTAATGTGCAAATTTCATGAAGAAAAGACCATTAATTACCTAACCGCGTGTTTTTTTTTTATATATATATATATACGACTGATGAAAATTTCTGAAAGATCGAAGTTTTCAAATAAGTTATGGAAAAAATCAGTTTCAGGTATTATATATCAAGAATTAAAGGAATCTAGTATGCAACTAGTTTCCGTCTCTATCTTCAGCTCAATAACCGTTGTGAACAGGGATGCAGCAAGAAATTTTTCATAGGAGGGTTCTCCCACTTCTAACTCATATCTCAAATTTAATTTCGAATTTCGTTGTTTATTTTCAAAGTGAAAAGAATGTTTTATATGAAGTGCGGAATTTCGAATATTAATTTTTTCAGAAAAAATAGAAAAATTCAGTATAAATAAAGTTTCAGTTTTAAAATTTCAATATACAATACTTGTGGAGTGATATAACCCCTCCCCCCTATCCCTCGTCGCTACGCAACTGGTTGTCAATCATCTATACTATGCAATGCTATAAAGGATGTCCCAAAAGTCTCTAAAACATTTAAAATTCGAATAACTTTTTGCAATTAATTATTTATATTTTTATTTGAAATTATTTAAAGTGATTCAGATAATTAATTCTCAGAAATTAAATACGGAGAAGTTCACAACGGAACAACGTGTTAAAGTAATCGAATTTTATCTACAAAATCAACCATCAATTGTGCTAACGCAAAGAGGCACTCCTCGTTTCGGAGTTCATACGGCTTTTTTTAAAAAAATATTTTCATTCATTCATTTCATTTTTGTGATTTTAGAGTTAGACATTTGGGAGTAATTGAAGGCAAATATGTGTGAAAAAATTGAAGAAATAAGCAAGGAAATATAACTATAGATAATGGCTTACTGCTTAAAAAATGAGGGGTGTTGTCTTCGTCATTTGATCGATCGTGTTACTTCTGCGTGTACGTTAATATAAAATCAATCAAGACCTTAAAAAGAGCGCGTCGAAGTAAAGAGCGAAATAATGATTATTTAAAGAATGTAATTTTTAAAACTAAATAAAATTTATTTCTAAGAAGTATGTTTTTTGTTTATAAAAGAGCAAATTGGAATTATTAATAAATAAATAAAAGTTATTTCATTTTAAAAAAAAGTATAGTGACTTTTGGGCCACCTGTAGTATATGAAATCAAAGCATTGTGTAATTCTTACAGACTAACCCTTAGCGAAACCTTACTTATTGGAAAGATTTTTAACGGCTTACTACCAAAATGTAGATTAAAAGCTATCAGATAATTGTATTTTGAACAACCTGATAATTGTATTTGTGTGATAAAAATATAAACTATCTTTTTAAGTGGAAACCTAAATAAAGTATCTTTATCTGGTTTACAATTTTTGTCCATGCTTGTGTGTTTGTCAAAACTGAAACCAATAAAATAACATTTCGTTAAGTTGGATTAATTGGGACCGGATCTGGTCTGCGATATCGAAAATCTGAGTTAATCGAAAAATGGGGGAAATGTAATAAAATGAAACTAACGGAAAGTTATCTTTATATTGAATACGTCGAGTATGAATCATACTTACAGAATATAAAGACATCTATTTTACGAACAATACAAATGAGCTAAAAATTGTTTTGCTGCATTTTCCGTTTAGAAATTGTAGCACCATATGTAAGAAATATAACTAACATTTTTATTGGCTTTCCGCAGAAACTTTTAAAATTCTCTTCCACCACTTTCTTTTTATACATTTATGAGATTGTATTATAAAGGTTTGATTATTACTTAGAAATAATCGAGGTATTTGGATAAAATTTAAGATGTATATTAACTGATCCTTACGTACATAACGTTGTAAATTATAACTATTAATGTTCATTTATTTGGTTTTTGGAAGCGTTAATTAAAGTAACTGTTAATATCGTAAGGTTTTAATTATTACTCAAAATAATTGACACGGAAACTTAATTTTCACTTATTATTCTTATGACTTCTCTACACAGTCAACACCAAGAGCTATACATTTCTCCCAGCGTTTCATCTTTTCGAAGGCCATCATTGTATAACTCAGCTGATTGAGTTCTATCTCCATACTGCAAGTTACTTCAATCTACGGCTTCCTGAAACCAAACAAATCAACATCAATAGCTTTTATTTACAACATTACGTACATAAGGATAAATTAATATGCAGAATAAGTTTTATCCAAATATCTTGGTTATTTCTTAGTAATAATTAAGCCATTACGATAACCCTACTTATAGTTAGAAGATTTTAGTTAAGAAAATAATTTTTTGAAATACGTGCATGATACAAATAAATACTAACGGGGAAACTTGCAGATCACTTCTCAAATTGATATGCTTTCTTCATGAAAACCGATCCGGTTAAAAAGGTCCGAGTTCACGAGACTCTTCTCTATAAATATATTGATCTAACTGTAATAAAAGAAAAATTGTGCGTTTATGATAAGGAATTTTAAATTAATTTTAGAAATTATAAGATGTACGGTGAAAAAAACGGAATAAATTCATAACTAATTTATGAAGAATGTTTATTCAATAAGAACACACACGCATATATATATATATATATAACGATCCTACCAGCTAAATGTAAACGAATCCTACCGGCTAAATGTAACGATCCTGTCGACTAAACGTATCGTATTTATTTTAACGTTTGTCAATAGTAATGAATCATTCCATACATGGCCGAAATACTTTTATTTCCATATTGTAGCAGACTTTAGTCGGACTTCGACCACCAAGGGCCGAAGCGAAATTACCATACAAATTTCAAATGATCATCAGTGAGAGAAGGACCAGTGTAAGAGAGGAGCAGTATGAAAAGGAGAGAAGCATATGAAGAGCAATTAGAAGAAGAGAGCATTTTTCGCTGTGTTTTGCTATTTATATGAGGGAAAATTCAATTAAATGTCCGAGTCCAAACTGTCTGAATGGAGGGACTTCCAGTACGCAACAAAGTAAATTTCAAGCAGATAGCCATGAAGTTGCAGAAAAGAGGTTATTGCGATTAGTACAATGAACACGCAATTCAATAGAAAGGTGATGCGTGTGCAAACATCAGGAACAAAACGTCATAGGCGACGTGAGTGTACGCAAAACGCGTGCGGTCGGCGCGCGTAGCTCAAGATAGAATAAAAGGAAGAATGGAGGCGCAATTAAAAACATTCGCTGCAAGTGCAAGTGAGTTCTTTCGTGAAAATGGCTCAAAGAAATCACCTGGACGACTTAACACGTGGAAGAATTATCAGAAAGCTAGAGGAGGAGCGTAGTTTTACCAGTGTAGCTGAAGAGTTCGGAATCAACACAAGCATCGTTTCGCGCACTTGGAAAGCCTTTCAAACCATAGGTACAGCTGTTAGAAAGGTTGGAGGTAGCCACCCTAGGAAAACAACTGCATTGCGATATATCGTCCTGTTGGCGAAAAGAGCCCGATACCAGTCAGCAAGTGCCATTGCTCAGCAACTATGTACAGCAACAGAGCGACAAGTGTCAGACTCCTTCACAAAGTTGGCTTATTCGCTCTCCGTCCTGAACGTTGCATCTCTTTGAAAGCAGGCCATCGTCGGTACCGTTTAGAGTGGTGTAAGGAGCACAAAAACTGGGCATTTCATCAATGGAGTTGTGTCCACTTTACGGATGAGAATCGTTTCAGTATCATAAGCGATTCTCAAAGCCAGTTGATTTAGAGAGAGGTTGGGACATAGTTTCCTCCCAGTAATATCACCTAAAGAGACCGTTACGGTGGTTTTGAGGTTGTCGTCTGGGAAGGTAATATGCTGAACTGGCGGGCTGAACTCCACGGTTTCGACAGAGGTTCTTTAACCGGAGATCGGTATTGTAAGGAGGTGATACTTCTGCATGTGCGTCTGTTTCGAGATACTATTGGATCAGACTTCGGTTTTATGGATGACAATGTACTGCCACACTGGACTGCTATTCAGCAGCTGCTGGAAAGTGAAGATATCACTCGAATGGATTGGCCACCGTTCTCCTCTGATTAAAATCCCGTAGAACATGTGTGGGATGCTTCGGGGAGACGTTTTGAGTCACAATTACTCCGGGGGACACAATCACACTCCAGAGAACACCTAACAACTGAAACAGATGCTGATTGAGGAATAGGCACTCTTACCTCTAGAACTGTTGGACAATCTGGTGCTAAGTATGGAGAGATGGTGCGAAGCAATAGTAAGAGGAGGGCATATCCCATACTAAGGAAGATCTGCTTGTTGTTCTTCCTTTTGGACAGAAAATAATGTGCAACGATACTATGAGGTCCATAAAGCCTATTTTTGTTTGATTCCATACTATATGCATTAAATTCGTTTTTGCGCAACTATGCTTTCATCATCGTTTAAGTACAAAATGCTGTCTCTCATTTCTGAATTTCATGTCTCTTTGATGATTTTTTTCAAAAAACACCTGTTGCTTAAGTTTTGCACCAGTATGTAGTTATATATTTAAAATCTAACATGAATTAGTTTTAAAACTTAAAGCATCAATCTGAGTATCAAAAGAGACCAGTAATCCATTCTATATAGTGATCTGTAAACATGATGGCATGCTTCATATTGTAAAGACTTCAATCACGTAGTTAACCATTCCTAATATAGATGGTAGCAAAAAGTCGCCTCTCGATGCTGCTGTGTACGGTCGTAACCGATTTTGACTGGAAGAAACGAGTTCTGAAGATTGGCGCGAATCCTATCCGTTGGGACCAGAGAGGACGTTGAGTATGGCGGATAGTTGTAGAACTGTGATGTTTTTTTCCTTCGAAGCTCTTGTGTTGAGCGTGTGTGATATGTTTACCTTAACTGTTCAAAATATTTTATGTGTTCTGTAATATCCGTCTTCTTGTACTATTCTGTGACGTCGTGTGGTAATAAATTAAATTTTAAAGAATGAAGAATTTTTATTTCGAGTTGAACACGTCAGAATATGGAAAGCAAAAAACTAAATAGAATATAATGAGTAAGTGAGAATTGAGGTTTATGGTGCAAGGGCCGAATCTGGCTCCGCAACACCAAACCGTGTATGTCTGTCATGTAGATGGAAAAAATGATTGATAAGGGTCAAAAAAATACGATAAAGATCTCTATGTTATTCAGGGAGCGCGTCACCCGTGTTTACTAAAAATGGTTAACTCCACAGAAAAGCAAAAGATCTCTAAGATACCTCGGGTTCATGATGCCTGTGCTTGCCTAAAAAAGATAAGCCCTTGAGGGGTACAGAGTAAACAGAATGTAGAATAATATCTAAAAGTATTTATATTATTCTACATTCAAATAACAAAAACTGAAGATTTAATATTAAAAATAAACATAGAAATATAGATTTTTCTAAGTTTTAAAACAGTGAATCAGAAGTGAAATACATTTAACACGATAATATTTATGAAAAATAAAAAAAAAAATTATTATTAATTTAAATAAGAAATGTTGTGCTCATAAAGTGTTTATTTCTGGTGTTTTTCGAAAAAATTGAGCTCAAAACAACAAACCTTCGTATTTATTGAAAAAAATTAAAAAATTACATTATGAAAGAAAGTCATCCGTAAGCTTTTCAGAAATTGTACAAAAATTGATACTTATATAATATAGAAAAAATTAATAGGTTTATTTTGCAAAAATTATTAAATTTTATTAATAAAAAACATTATCAAAAGTTAGAACGATGTCTGAATGACAAGCGTACTATAAATTACGAACAAAAATTTCTTAGGGGCTTATCTTTTTGAAATAAACACAAAATTTACGACCTTGAAATGCCTGACTGATTTTTGTTCTTTCGTTATTTCCTGGGGTTTGCTGTCTCCGGCAATCATGGTTGAAATGTTTCCAGTATGTACTAGCGAATTTTACTTATTTTTCAACTCTCATTTTATTCCCTCTATCCTTCCTTACATTTGGAGTTTTGTTTTCAGCCCTAGCCAACCCGCGGGCCCAGGTGGCATCATCCTGTGGCTCGCGGAGCTGGGTCACGTGAGCAAAAAAAAAACTTTGGTTTTACATAAACGTATCAAAGAACATTCCATCAGAAGTCATTCCTATCACACCCACACTACTATAGGAATGTCTTAGTACTCTCAACTATCGTCACCATTTTTCGTCTATATTTTTGTTCAGACACAATTACAAAGTTGAGCTCATTTTAAAAAGCGCACGGGTCGTCTTGCGTGAGTGGGCGATACACAATGTATATCTGACCAGAAAGCCTACTGAAGAGCACGGGTGTGCATTACTAGACACGGCGATTGAATGCGACGCGTGGATGAGGCGAAATAGTAGCAGCCAGTCTGTCTGCCTAATATATTTGACCATGAAACGTATGTTCTAGACAAACTGACTGCTAAGTGTTTTTTTATTGCTAATAATTTAACACCACTATTGTGTTGTAACTGTAGGGCAAGTTTTTAAATTATATTTCGTACAAATATATTTAATTCTATAAAATACAATTTCCCTCGATTTATTACAGGATATACTTGATTTCTGCAATGTGACTCGGGAAGATGAGTCGTTTCCTGCTATTTGAGATGTGAAAATGATAGTGACGAGAGAATTTGAAAGATTTTTAATTTGAAAATTTGAGTTGGCTTTAAAAAAGCCAAAATTAAGAAGAAAGTGATGAATCGAAATCCTCATAGACCCGCGCGCGCGCGCGCACACACACACACACACACACACACACACACACACACACACACACATACATACATACATACATACATACATACATATATACTGAAGTGTGACTTACAGTGGCTCAAACAATTGAGGATACACCTTACTTTCACTTGATAAATCCAACTTTTAATGAAAATAACACATTAACTAGAATAGAAGACGTATTTTTACTTTTACACGTAATAAAAGGGTTAATTTACAGCAAAAATAACGAAAATCAACAAAAAAATATCTAAAATTAAAAGTTTCACAAATATTTGAAGTAAACATAGGCAGATCTTTACCTCAAAAAATTAAGGATACACCAATGAAATTTTTTCGATATATTACATGCATAGACAGTATCAATATTTTGTTGCATGTCCTTTGGCTTTTATAATGTCCTCCAAACGTCTTGGTACCGATTCGACCAATTTTTTAGTGGTATCTGGAGATGTTTTATCCCATTCTTTTTGTAACACTTGCTTTAAATGGGCTTTGTTTCTAATCTGGTGTTTTTGGACCGCTGTTTCTAGTGTGGCCCACAAATTTTCTATTACATTGATGTCAGGGGACTGTGGCGGTGTGTGCAATTACTGTTTACGATGAAAAAGACACCACATTTTGACATTACGTGCCGTGTGTTTGGGGTCGTTGTCGTGCTGAAATATAAAATTTCCATCTAAACCCAATTTTTGTGCACTTTCTTTAAGATTGTTGCGGAGTATGTCTATATAAAGCTTATGATCCATTATACCATCTATAAAAACTAAATTTCCTACCCCATTTGCAGCCATACAACCCGAAACCATGATGGAGCCACCACCATGTTTAACTGTAGGACGTAAATTTTTTGGATCCAAAGCGGTGTTCAGCTTTCTCCAAACGGTGTGACGACCATCGCTTCCAAAAATGTTGAATTTACTTTCATCACTAAATATAACTTTCTTCCAAAAGTTTTCTGTCTTCAACTGATGAGTTTTTGCAAACTCCAAACGCTTTTTCTGATTTTGTAAGCTTATGAAAGGTTTATTTCTAGCTACTCGACTGCTATATCCAGCATGTCTAATCACATTTCTCACAGTTTCAGCACTTACACTTCTGCAGATTATTCGAGAAGTTTCTGCAGCTAGTTTGACTGCACTCAGTTTAGGATTAATCTTGATATCTTTTAAAATTTTCCTTTTAGCTACATCACTCAGAATACTCTTCCTTCCTCTTCCACTCTTATTTTGAATTAATCCATCGCGTTTAAATTTCCCAATGATTTTCTGGACACATGAGTGACTTCTACCGACAATTTCCGCTATTTCACGATAAGATTTTCCCTTCTTAAATAACCTTAATATAAATTTTCTTACATCAATACTAGTCTCTTTCCGAGGAGCCATTTTCCATTTAAAATTACAGCTTTATATTCTCATAATCAACTTCAAAAGACAGAAATAACAGTTGAAAAAGTTTAGGATAAAATTTCCCAAACTTAGATTATTAGTAGCAAGCAAAAAGAAATCAAGTGGTAGTTAAACAAAAATTTCATTTGTGTATCCTCAATTTTTTGAGGTAAAAATCTGCTTATGTTTATTTGAAATGCCTCTAAAAAGTTTTATTTTAGAATTTTGTCGTTGATTTTTCTTTATTTTTACTGTTAATTAAACCTTTTGTTATGTCTAAGAATAAAAATTCGTTTGCCCTTCTGGTTAAGGTGTTATTTTGATTGAAAGTTGGATTTATCAAGTAAAAGTAAGGTGTATCCTCAATTGTTTGTGCCACTGTAGCTGTGAATCGATTCGTACACTATTTCTCCTGTGAGAGCCACGATTAATTAGTGTCCTAGTCGCGAGCTTTACGAATCTACTCGAAGACATTTCAGTTATATCTTTGGTTTGAATCCAGATTCCATTAAAAAAATTTGTGAGGGAAAATAATGGGAGCTGTTACTCGTAAAAAGCTATTGGTTTTCAAAGCCCTTTCGTGATGTGGGGTAGCAATTAAGAGAAGTAAGTGTCGGCTCAGATTCTATCCTAGTCACTGGATAGTGATTCAAAATTTCGAGATAAACCTCTTGTAACTTTTTACTTGAATGTGACGTTCATGAAACGTAATTAATACCTTGCAAGATCCACGGTTGCCTAAGCTTACATTTTATTCTCTTAACTTCCACGCCACATCAACGCGAATAATTTGATCCTCCACAAGTTTAATGTGCATCATTTTTTTCATGGTGGGCTTCAGTGCTCGAGTCCTCAACCCGTTTGAAACAACGCCGGTCATGAATCTGCGATTTTGACTCACTCGCAACTATCGCTACCGGAATAATGGAGACAGTTACGCTTACTAATCCTCAAAATTCTCGCATAGTATTTGATGATTGATTGTTTATTAGAAGCAGTACGAAGACTATTGACTACGGATCTCGAACTTTTGAGGCTCGATAAAGTGGACAACACGTAAGCTCCCTTTCAATCATTGGACTTGGAGCCTTTCCACGTCAACGAGAAGACTTGGAGCATCTACAGATTTATCGTGTATTAGACCTTTTCACGGCTGATCTTTCAAGACATCAACGGTGGCACCAAGTTCTCAACCACAACTATTTGGCTACCACGGTCACTCTGTTATAATATGGTGTGGTAATTAAATCAGATTATGTGTCACCTGACGAAGGTTTTAAATTACGAGATCCTAATCTCGAGATAGCTTTCGTTATCTACATAATTATTTTATTTCATACCAACCCTTGCAAAAGAACGGTTTCACAAAATTCGTTTGACGACGATTACATTCTTATGGGCAGAAGAGATAGCTCTTACAAATAGAGCATCAATCTCCTCATTTAAAAAACTGGAATAAAGTATTATCATAGTAATTTCTTGCACTTGTTCTCTAATGACAGGGGGGGGGTATGACTTAGGAAATTCATTTGAAGATGAGATCCTTGTGTGCGTGGTAGGTTTATAGTACACCTAAAGGATATCCGCTTAAAATAGTAGTAAATAGTATTAGCCTGCTAATTCAAAAAAAAAAAAAAAAGAGTTTAAAATTTTAAGCGCAGCTTACATATTATTTAATGTTCAGGTTCGGACATCACAACGGCATGGTTAAGTTACTTGCTTGCCAGTTGGTTGCGTTAGTTTACTTGCTTGCCAGTTGGCTGATTCAGGTTCAATCAGCAACTGTTGGAGCTAGTGAAAATATTAATTTTAACTTAAGTTTCAACATTTCCAAAAAATAGTTACTTTATAAATAAAAAAATATTTATAATTTCATTGACAATATAAATTTAAGCTAATAATTTCAAAAAAAAAAAATCTCATAGTTTTTAATACAGTTGAGGAGAAAACATACGCAAAGACAACATCGAAACCAGGCCAGGTGAGTGACAAGCAGTCGCACGACCGACTTGGCTGCATCATGGTTGTACGGCGCCGTGGTTGTTCAAACACGAAAATTAAATGATATATAAGCTGCGCTAAAATTTTTAAACCCGTTTTTCTGAGAATTGGCTTGCAAATGCGCTTTACTACTTTCCCAAACTGGTTAGTTGATTGGTAAAATAAAATTTCTAGCAACTTTCATAAGTGGATACGCATTAAATCTACTAATAACCTATCAGGTCCCATTCTCAACTGAATTTCTCATGTCATGTCCTTCCGTTGTAAGTAAATAAAAATTAAAGTTTAAGGCACAAGAGTCAAATCCTGCAATGCTGCACCAAATAAAGTATATTAGTGATTCAGATGTTCGAAAAAAATGAGAAATAAAAGTAAAAAAAAAATTGGTTGACAAGAAGAAAAGTCAAAAATAGAGAAGGATCGCTAGAGTATCCCGGGCCGCTTCACCCGTGAATACCAACGACAGTAAACATCATGGGAAAGAAAAAGGACACACGGTACCTTGAGGTCATGATGTTCGTTCTTACAATTTTATGGTAAATTCCTGAGGGGTTTTCTTACTGAAACCAAACCTAATTGAAGTTCTCGAAGAGAAGGGAGCAAATCTAAAAGAAAGGATAAAGCTTCGTCGTACATGTGGAGAGTGTGGTACATTTTCAGGTGTCGACCTCGTCATCTGAATGTAGTTTAAATTTACCAGGAGCATTAATTAACCCTGGCTACACTACGGGTCTTTAGTGGCATCAAACTCGAACCCATGACTCGAAAAAAGTCGCCGGCAGCAAGGTCGCAACCATGACCACTAGCCTTCCGCGACCATAACCGCGCGTTCCATGAATAAACATTAATACAACTCCAATACGGGATAATACTTGTAGCCTTTATGATGCTGAATTAAAAAAAAAAAATTATTAGCAGAAGATGAAATATTTTAATATTTATTAATCTGAGGGAAAATGTACTTAATAAAAGGGATAATCGTCTTTGTTGCTCCAAATTCCCCATCAGTCAGTCAATCAATAGCCTGTGTTGCTCTTTATCTCATAAAATCCACCAATAAATCAATCAAACTCCGTTAAAAATTAATCTTCAAATTTTGAAGCTTTTTATTTTTTTACATTGTGAATCACTGGATTTCCATGATTTCCACTTAGCTTTTTTTTTTTTAATAAGAGACGACTATAAAATATTGTGCAAAATTAAATAAAAGAAATACAGCATGTTTCACGCATTGATAAAAGTCATGTGCAAACGTATGGCAAAGATTTACCCCTGTAAAAGCAAATCAAAATTTGGAAATGGTTAATATAATCATTATAATCAAAGTCTAAAATAACGCAGGCGAAAGGAAACGTTTATGACTTAGAGCATTTATAATTTGCAAACAAAATTTTCTAAACCACAGATGGGAAAAGAGAAACTTATGGATATTGATTTAGTCTTAAAAAAGAAAACGGTACCAGAAAAAAAAAATTCGGATAACTTTTAATTTTTATAAAATTTGAAATTACTTGATTTTTAACTTAGAGAAGAACCACATTCTCACTAATGCTGACGATCGCGAGTGATCGAAATTTATTCATTATAGCGCCATCTGTTATTCGCAAAGGAAAACAGACATTCTTCTAAGAAATCATTTTTTAGGCAGATAGCGTTTTCACTTTATCAAACATGTCAACTTTAAGGAACAACAAAATTTCAAAATTAGCTTTTGTCCACCTTTATTTTGACACCGTTAATCGTGGTAGTGTGGCCGAGCGGTCTAAGGCGCTGGTTTTAGGCACCAGTCTCTATGAGGCGTGGGTTCGAATCCCACCACTGCCAAGAAATATAATACTTTTTATTCTCTTCATCTAGTATGCAGATTTTCTTGGAAAATCATAAACTGGAATTTGAAAAATTCTTCTCAGAATATATGGTATGCAACTGAAATAATGATGTGTTTTAAAATTATACAATTTGATTAAATATTTCAATATTTACAGAAATTTTAAATTAATAATTTTCTGACTCCTACCTTTGAGAAATAAAAGTTTTTCCTCAATTTCATTGAAGATTTTAAGTTATACGCATAATATTTTCATTCATAGAAGAAGTTATTGAAGCGTATTTAATTTATTTATGTATTAAATATAATAATATCTTCACGAAAAAAGCAACATTAATTTTTTTAAAAAATTTATATCAATATTTGTAGAATATGTTTATCACTGATATCTCAAAAACAAGATTAAATACATCAAATAAATTTCTGGAGATATTTTCATTGAGAAAAATAACAAATTTCACAATTAAATTCTAACTTCTAAATTCCAAGTTCAAATGTACATTGTCAAAGCGTTCTTCAAGAAAATGGATAATAAAATCAATATCTAAATAAAAAATTTAGATCTTTATAAAAAGCAGCGAGGTTGTTAACGGAAGGCGAATTCCGTTATTTCAAATCACTGCGTTCTCTGATATTACTAAGAATCGGTTTGTAATTCGGAATATCTAAATCTAAGAATGTAATTTTTAACAAATAATATATCATTCGTTGATTATATAATTTAACATAATTCGGAAATTAACTTCCGACTGCTGTTTATTAACAAGAAGAGTATTTCATCAAAATTTAAAACAGAACTTATTTAATTGAGCAAAAAATTTAAATTTTTCGGAATAAAAGAGCATAAAAGAAATTCCACAATGAAATTATTAAAATCCCATATTAAAACATTCCTTTTTTTTAATACGGATACAGAATGACAAATTCGCAAACGAGTTTTTTTGGTTATTTATACGAATGATAATGCTATTTTTGAAATGTGACGCAGACGAAAATGTGGCGCTTTGCACGGCAAATAGTTGGGTGACATTTTTTTAATTCAGACAATAATTCGGTAGTTTGCCTTACGATATTTATAATAATAAAAAATTTACCATATAAAGAAGTGTATTTTTACGCTAGAAAAGGTAAACAAAGGATTTATATATATATATATATATATATATATATATATATAGCCTAGGGGTTATGGTCGCAGGTTTTCAATCGACTGCCATGGCCTCGGTCGCTATTCTGACTGCCATTACGAAATTAATATATTTTTCAAATATTATTTACTTTATAAGTACTAGTTCTTTTATACAAAGTAACCCTTTCCATTCCTTTTGAAAACTAAGAACTATCAAAGATATTTTTATTTCGGTGATTTAATGCAAGAAACAACCATTGTCTAAATATGATGCTAGGAATCTGACTTCTGAGCTTCCTGAAGTAACTTCAGTACCAATAATACCGAAAACACTTTATACTGGAACTTCATGTTTTTATTAATTAAAATTAACATCAGTTGTTTTTGCATATATAAGTGTTATGAACTTTACGAAGTCGAAGGCATAACTTATTTCATTTTCATATAAAACTGATATTGGTTGTTCTTGCATTAACCCGCCATTTAAGTTCTACTAATTTCGATCTACCTGATGAAGATGCTGAGTATTCCCATGTTTATATAATATTTAGATATTTATGGACTTCTAAAAAGTGATAATGAGATTTCTTTTATTCAAAACTTAGATCAATGATAATGCGTCGCATTTGAAAGCTTTGTTTTGTCTCGCAAATAGCTAGTTGTTTTCAATTTTATGCGTGATTGTAATTTAGAGTTTGCTAGGCTGCTTGACAGATTACTTTTAATTTGATTCACAGAAGAGAATGACTACATATTCATGCGAACAAAGATTGTGAGAACAGAAAATGCTAGTGTCTTATCGTTTCATACGTTTCAATCTGACTCTTCCATGTGGCCGCGGTAGCCTAGTGGTCAAGGTTTCGGATTTGTGGCCGGCGGTTTTCGATCAGTCGCGAGTTCGATCATTGGCCACCAAAGACCCGCCGTGATGCACGCTAAATCTATTGGGGGCCGAAGTCCTCCCGTTGGCATGGTGTGGATGTTAGGTGAGGGGGTGCCAGCTCAGGTATCGTCCTCGTCACTTGACCGTGGTTCAAAATTATGAGGTCCGTCCCCATTAGCTCTCGTGTTGCTTCTGTGTGACGTTAATAAAAACTATCTATTCCATGTATCAAAAATTATTGTTCCCACTTTCGGTAGTTGTTTCATAGCTATTCATTGTTTCCGAAAAATTGCATTTCTCTCATTCGAGCAGTTTCAAGCGGCTGGTCATATATGTGAATTTGTTTGCTTCACAGTTCCTTGATTTTTAGAACTATTACCTGCATCTGAAATGAAGAAGCATCTGTGCCGAACAAATAATTCAACGGCATTGAGTTTGTTAATTTTTATTTTTAGAGGACATACAATGAAAGATAGTGCAGCTTTATTTGCTCTGAATTCTTAAAAACATTCATCAAAACTGTTCGTTAATTTTCCTAAAATCGTGCTGAAGTAATCCGTTTCAAAATAAGAACTTTTTTTCATATCAATACTGTTTAGAATGTTTGAAGTTATTTAATTTAACTTTTAACTGTACTTTCTTATTAAACTATGGTTTATTTTCAAAGAACTCTATCTTTTCCAATAACATGTATTTGACATTTCCTTTTCTTTTTATTACAACGCATGTTGATCACGAAATAGAATTTTTTGCAACTATGCTTCTTCTTCCAATTCTTGGCATGTTATGCATTTTTCGCGATAGAACAGTTTTATTTCTTTTATACATTGTATTTTCTATCATTCGATAAATCTTTCACTTTTTTTTCCTTTTTCAAAATAACAGCCGGTAACCTTTCAACTTTTAAAGAGTAATCACAGAAAATTCACCACAGACGGTTCACAAACGCAAATCCAATACTATTGATAAAAAAAATCCATCAAATTGGAAATTAATAATCAATCTTCAAAAAAGGTATTAAGTAAATGGGATTCTTAAAGCGATGTCATTTATTACACTTTCACGTATTCGTCTAAACACTTACAATCATGTGAAAGATGTATTGATTAAAAACATTAAAAGGAAACGTTTATTAATCCATGATTTTTTTTAAAATCAAGAAACACATGACATAAATTCAACTTTCCCGAATAACATTTTAACAAATTCGCCCCCCCCCCCCTCTGATTGCATAAAATAGCTAAATACTTTATTCATTTTTCACTCAGATATAGGAAATAGTATTGTACTTGACATTTCCTATTCATTGCATCCACACAGTGATTTAAATCGATTTTATCATTTTAAGTTCTGAAACAAAACAAACAAAACGATTAACAAAAATGTGTAAAAGATGCTTAAGATGTGTTATCTTTTCCTTCTCTCAGAAATGACAGTTCGAAACATTGGTAGACTTGACAAGGTCTTGAGAACTGTGGCTTTCACTTTCATTTTTTAAGTATCAAAATATTTTCTCAATTAAATACACATATTTCTTTAGAGGTACATAATTAAATCTGAATAGAGAGTGCTAAAGAATAACTTTTAAAACCATATTGCAGTTCCTCTAACAAATGGAACGTCAACAAAACATACCATATTGTACAATATTAAACCACAAATCACAAGCTGTGGAATTTTGATGTCAAGGATTTAATGGATGGAGTTTCTGGATGTAAGCAATCCGAAAGAAAATTACGTTGCTGAATGTATGAATCAATACACAAGCAGTGAATATCGGTCGTAGGCCGATATTTATGTATTTTATAAGATTAAGAATTCAAAGAAATTTTTAAGAATAGCCAGACACTTCAGAAATTGAACTAAGAATATATCCGGATTTTTTTAGCGCCAAGAGTGCGTAATATCTAACGACATAGCCTCGCGATAAATATGGAAACAAAACAGCAAAAAAATGAAAAATAATAATAATAAGTGGAAAAGGTGAAGGGATGTAATTGTTGCAATGTATATACCATAAAATCAATCGCTCAAGGCGATAATAGTTTATTGCTGCACGCCCACAAAATCGAATGAATAAATAGAAAGCAAATGTGCTAACTATGTTTACAGTTTTACGTCTTGAATTTTCTTCAGAATCTACCAATTAATTCCATTCCCTAAATTTGTTATTGTAATGCATTTAAATATTATTATGTCGCAGAGAAACCGAATTGAAGGAGGAAAACATTCTTCCTATTATTTCGCTTTCCGATCAGAAAGCTGTTCTGTTTTGAAAATTTAACAAGACTTGCGCCTTAGATTTTCACTAGTGTGTAATATCTCTGAAAACAGTTCGATGAAATTATGAGTAAAATTATGACTATTGCAGTTTCAATTTTTTTAAAAAAAAATATGGATACGATTATTAAAAATTCAAAAATAGCTTATGAAATATCATTTTGTGCAATTATAGATTATGATATTTTAATGCATTTTTTTTTTTTTTTTTTTGTTATCACTTTTGGAAAAAATTGGTATACTCTCACAAATAACTTAATGTTGTTAAATATTCATTTACAAATACATTGGCACACAATTATACAGTAAAATTATAGAGTAGTTGATTATGTACATTTATAAAAAAAAAAATGGGATATCGTTAATAACTTTCACTCTTTTCATTGTTAATGGACTAAATTGATGTTACTCTTAAGGACTGAAAGGAGAAAAAGTAATTTTGTTAATTAACTTCTAAAATGAATGTTAAGATCTTTTAAAAATGAATGCAGCATGCGCTAAGATTATAGCCTTTTTACAACGTTTTTCTCAATTTCACTTGGTGTGTGTGAGTGTGTGTGTGTGTGTGTGTGTCATCAAATTTTCGATCGTTAATTTAACCAACTTTCCATCAAGCTAGAGCTTTGAAATTTTGGGAATCGTTCGTACTCGCCTAACAATGCAATATTTATACGTTTGCGACAAGTTTTAACTAATATTTCAATAATTTTAATAAGTCAAAATATTCTTTCCTCTCGGCGCTTTTAGGATTGAGGAAAAAATTTCTTTCCCCTTCTGGGAGCACCGGGCACTCCCCACGCAGCATGAGGTATCGTAAACCTTTTGTACTCACAAAGGGGAGATACTATCTACCCTTTACTATCTCCCAGATAGTAAGGGTTGCTGACTTTTAGTCAGTAATCATTCTCAAGAAAGAAAGTTTCCAATATTTGGCGCTATATCTTATCACAATAATTTTTTCTGAATTCTGGTTCCCATTCTTTTTTTTAATAGAATGACTTACAAACTTTCAAATGCATGTTTTGATTTTATGAGTGTATTATGAATTTTTTAATACGCTCGCAAATGTCTCTTTTTAAGTAAATTTTAAAGTTAAAAATAACTAACATTTTTAACTAATATTTCAATAATTTTCTCTAATAAACTTTACCACCATATAAAAACGTTGTTTTTAAAAACGTTGGTTTTTATATCGAATTATTCCCTTTCTTTTTTGCAATGGGGGCCATTATGTCAAATGTTATGTGCGCGAATTGCAATTTTAAATCTAAATGCCTTGGAGCTACATATTCAGTTGGAAAAAGATAAACTTGGCTACCGGACATACATGAACCGAATTTTCTTGTCATCAATATCATGTTTCTCCATAACCATATTTCGCAGCTTAAAATTAACTTTTTCAAATTAATAAAACTTTAAAAGTTTCTGATTTACAGGCAAACAAGCAAACATTTTAAATATTTGGAGGCTCCATAAAAATGGAACTCTTAAATTCAAAATTTAATGCAAATCCCTCCAATTGTTCATGAAATATTCAAGGTCACACTTACAATTAATAATTAAGAGAGACGATATAATTTTTTCGGGTTTTTTTCGAATATTTTTTTTCTAAGACTAACGATCAAAATCGAATAAAATTCGGCGCATAGGACTAATCGAAATAATTCTTTTTGTTGAAATTAGTTAACCTTGTTAATTAAGCTTATATATAAATTAATTCATTAATATCAGGAAAGTTTTTTTAGCTGTTAGCAGTGAATCACTTTTATCAAGCTACGACGAGAATTAAGAAAGTTATTAAAATGTTGTCCCCTTTTTGACGACTATGCACAAAATTGCAATGACTTTCAATAATGAGAAATTCATTTCAAACTTTCGTCATAGGCTCGAAGCATTTGGCTTTTGCAGATGCAAATAAATAAATTGACCAAAATTTCAACTCGTTCAGATTGCTTTTAAAAGGGTCAGGAAAAATCTCATTTGAACATCATCTAGGATTTGGGAGGGGGAGAGAGAGAGAGACACTACATTTAACGTTTAATATAAATTAAAAATTGCATTACTGCCTAACTATTATAGAAAAAAATATATTCTATTAAGTTTTGAGGTTTACTTGATAACAGTTTATATAACGCATTTTCCATGGTATAATACTACAACTATAAAGGGTTCTTCCATGCTATTCCCTTCAACTAATCTTTGATACGATGTTTGACTTATGAAAGAACTGTGACATATGTGAATTACCTTCATTAAAAAAATGTAGTGAATATAATAGATGAAGAGATATAGGAATTAGAAGATTTATAGGAACACTATATTGGTTCAAAAAACTATGAGGCAGGATACTAAGTGTTTTCACTCTGACTCGGATTCCATCTTCAGAAATCTGCTTGAATCGGTTCCAGTTATTTCAAGCTTTTTGGAGTTATTAAGATAAGTAAAATTCTTCTTCATAATATTTGGTTACGGATGCTATTAATATTGTTAGGATGTTTCCCATCGTTCATTTGTTTTGATGTAGCTTATTCTAAGTGGAAATAAACTGGTGAAACATATTAGGCTGATTATTATAGCGTCGCTGTGGCTCTTAATAACGAAAACAATTTGTCTCGTATGCAATGTAACTTTACCTTTATACAAAAATTAAAATGATATAGTGCTACTGTGGCCTTCATTGACAGAATACCTAAGTGATTACACAACTTTTACAATCTGTCATGCAGCAATTTAGCTGTTGGTTTTATTAGCACGAATGCCACATTTTCCCAAACAGCTCCACTATTAACATTTAAAGGAGGTAATTTTTTAAACGGAATTGTATTCTGTCTAATACTAGACGATATTTAAATATTAAATATCGTACAGTTGGGGATTTCTGTTCGACTAAAGTGTACTCTAAACGCTGCCAATACTTCCCTTAGCTTCGAGCCACATTCAAATGACGAGATGAGCACCTAAATCAGCATCTTACTCTCCACATCCAAGCCACTCCATTGTGAAGAGTTTAAGTCCCGATATATATAACATGTGCCTGCCTATTTACACGACAATCTTTAAAAGATGAAACACGATGGACTTTCCTCCTCAGTCGATAGATTCAGCTTTGTTTCACTAGAAGCAACACATCAATTGTTAGTGACGAGCCTCATATTTCTGAACCATGATCGAGTGACGATGACGACACCTGATATGGTACATCAGTCTTCTAAGTGCAACATTACGCCACGTGAGGACCTTAAGGTGTGGTTCCATTCAAAAGGCAGCAGTCTCCATTATTTTGTAAGACGACTTATTAATGGAATCAGGATTCAATTCTTGACAAAAAAAAACTCGCATCTATGTCCACTGAGAGATAGTTAGGACTTACGGCGCAAAAGCAAAATCTGTTTAAAGAGCGCCGAACATTTGTTGTTTAAGCTAATCTGGACAGGAAAAAGGGAAGGAAAGGTAAAACTTGATTGTCAAGAAGGGCTGAAAATAGACCCGGGAGTACGTCTCACGTGTTTACCAAAGATAGTAAACCCTAGTGGGGGAAAAGGATCTCTAAGGTACCTCAAGATCATGATTCTCTTATTTAAGTAAAATGAAGTTAAGCCCCTGAGTGTACTATGTCCATTGAATTATCGTTCTCCTCCTTTGTTTATGAAATAATTGTTTTAATTAAATCCATTTCTTGTTATTATCAAAATCTTAGGGCCAGTGTGTATTACCTTTACCAATAACCTCTTTTTGATACAATATTATTATTATTAAATGACTATTTGGGTGTATGTCTTTAAGATAACTTCATTAAATTACGAGGTCCATCGCCAATAATCCCCATGTTGCTCCTAAGAGCTAAAAAATCAATCAACCAACCAAAGCTTGCCTTATAATATAATCGAAATGAGATTTTTCGGGTTTCTTCTCAAATTATGCGGTTATTCGTATAATTCGTTTAAAGTTATGTTACTGTGTGAAAAAGAAAGACACAGACGTGAAAAAGATACAGATTTATGTATATAATAACGATTTACAAACACTACATTACTTTTCATCTTGGTTTCTCAACACCTTAGAGTATTTATCGTTATTGAGAGAAAAAGTTTTGTATGCTAGAATCATAGAAGGTGTGGTCGTCATTGAGATTAAGCAGGGTGTTAAGGCATCTGTTACTTATTTATCAAAACGCTGACCATTCAAGAATCGCTTCAAGTACAAAAATTGGTTAAAATCAAGTGGACCCAGATCAGAGCTACGTAGCGAATGATTCATTGGATCCTTAACGAGGGATTCCTCGCTTCAATGTTAGTTCTGTTTGAACTGAACAGTCGAACCCAACTACTAATTATTGCCTCATTCATAACTGTATTTCCGTACATCTCAAAAATTTATCTATCGATTTTGTGTATTATCTTGTACTCAAAAAACGAACTACATAACGAATTTTACATCGGTGAGACCTTCCATATTGTCTTAAACATCTTTAGTACAAGATTAGTCAGCCTTTTACCATATGAACATTTCAACTATGATGCATTCTTTAGTCGTTGACTCCCTCAAGGGTATACCTTCTTAAGGTCAGTACAGGATTCATGACCCGAGTTACCCTTTTTCCTTCCCACAGGGTTTGCTGTCTTTGTAAATACGGTTGACGCACCCCCCAGGATACCTTAACGATCCTTCTCTATTTTCGATCCACCTTCTTGTCAACCATTTTCCTCTTTTTCGTCCATCTTTACTGCGGCCGCTGTGGCTGGGTCGCGTACTCGCGGTTGTTTTCTTCGAGTCGTTGATTCGAGCCCTTATTCCACTAAAAACGGCGCTGGCACACATTAAATCTGATTGAGGTCATGTCCTTCTGATAGCGAGGTATGGACGTTTGGAGAAGGAGGTGCCAGCTCAAGAGATGTCCTCGTCACTTGATAGAAGTTCTAACTGAGAAGATGCTTCACCCAATTGCTCTCATGTTCCTTCTCAAGGCGAAGTAAATGAAAAACAATTCAATCAATCAATCTTTCTTATGACTAGATCACAGTTACACATGGTTCAAATCAGTATATCCATATTTGGCTCTTGCACAATAAACAAACTTTACTCATTCACAATCTTTAGTCATTGAGTACTCGATACCGCATAAGCAAATAAGAGTCATCTATCAAGAGTGGTGTAATTGTTACATTCCAAAACTTGCTTTCCGAATAACCTCGTATAAATACGCATCCATTTGAAAAAGTTCATTCATTATTCTACTCCCTTTCTTAAAGTCTCATTTGCAGGATTGATTAGACTTTATTTAATATATAGGGAGAGTAAATGGCAACGTTGTTTTGATTCCATCCAAAAGAAAAATTTGATAAACGTCATAATAGAACGAATTTTATTCGTAATTCGAAACACTTTTATTTTTTCATAAAATATTCTTCAGGAATGAATAAAACATCTGCTGGGCAGTTACAGTGGATAGCTGAAGACTTGTTTCCAAGAGTATTTAATTTTTTCCCCTTGCCCGTGGCATTCTTCCCACCACTTACAATTCCAAAGAATGAGTACGAATCTCCTGATTTTATAAAACCTATCGTAAAGGCAATTATTATCAACGTTTTGAGAAGGAGACAAGATTTTAAAATTCTTTTCGATCGGATTGTCAAATTTTCGAAAGATCTTGGTGTAGATATCTTGACTTGCTTGGAGAGAATTTTAACGTTCATAAGACAACGTGCGTACGAGGAACATTTCACGTGCATTTTTTTTCTGTTTTTCACCGCTTTACTTGTTGATTTTATATTATACACGTATTCTACTGGAAAATTTATGAACCTAATAAATAAAGATCGCTTTTTAAAGTTCTGGTGCGAATATTTTACAAGATACCTTCAAGAAGATTTCGAGCGCAATGGAGGATTTGAGGCCGTGAGAAGATACATTCGTAATCATGAATACTTAAACTTTTCGGATCAATATATCGGATGCTTTATTCATTCATACTGCTCGCCTTACAAGCAAAGTATTCCAAAGATTTAAAATGAATCACTGTGTGAATTTTCATAACTAGTACGAAGTTAATAGGATGAATTTTTTTAGGAACTAATACATGTATTTCCTCAATCTCTTGTAAAACCTGCTCAAATTTTTCATGTTGACGTATAGCTTGTACTACTATTTTAATTGCATATTTCTACGTTTTCCTAATATATTTTTCTTTTCTTTTTTATTGGATCATCTATAATAAAGAGCTAAACATTAGGATTTTCGCTGTTAAAGTTATTTTGTTATTAAAATCATTTATGTTATTGCTATTTTAAATTACTCACATAAAATTAAATAAACTGAATTTATAATTTACATTGCTTGTTCGAATTATTATTTTCTTGTTTTACTTCGAATTTCAAGTCAGGCATTCCGTCACAAAATGTCGGCGCATTTGTCTGAAGACATAGGTTCGAGAACGATCTTATTTATTTTTTGTTGCCGAATTTTAATACATCTGATTAAGGATAGTTAAATTACAGTTAAATTTTAGTTAGTTGCTTATAAAATTAAACTGGATGACTGTGCTCTCGCAAGGCTGTGAGTGGAAATTAAAAGACTGAGTTATGACTCTGTGGGTAAGTGATCATAGTTACGTACTCGGCGTTGTTTCGTTCCAGTTATGGGCGCGAATTTCGCGAAAGAATTGTAGTATAGCTGGGTAGATGTGTGTTAAATATGTGGGAGTTGGTGTGTTGCAGAAGTTAAGAGAGTGGGATTCAGAGAGGGCAGGTATCGTTTTCGTCACTTGGCTCCCCGTCGACAGTAAGCTTCGTGTTACTATTAATTGAATTTTGAATTGAGTAGGACAGCATTTTTAGAATTTTATAAAATTGTCTTTTATGAAATGTATCTACCATTATGTTCTAAATATTTAGTCTAAAGTTGCATTTTAATGCATTAACACTTATTAAATATAAGAATCTCAACATTCAAGGCTCCCGTCTACCACTCATTTTGATTTCGTGAATGTAATGTTAATCTTATGGAATTTCCATTACCGTTCTCAAATATTTATTTTTATATATTTAAATACAAAAAAGTATATCATATTGAGCAAAAAAAAAAAAAAAAAAAAGGATGCTACTGAATTGCATTTTTCCTCCGATTTTTATAAATATGTTTACCTCTATATCTGCATGATTGATTTGTTCGTTTTCCTATCTTAAAAAAAAATATTCTAAAATGTCTTAAAAAAGCTGAGGGAAAATGAAATTCCGCAGAAACCTGCATTATTTTTTGCTCCTTCTGGAGACGAATTTTTTTACATTGAAATAGATAAAATAGTATAGATTTTAGATTGATAGTAAAATTTCCCTGAGATTTTTTTTAATATTGCTTCCACCAAATCAAAATTGCAGGTAAGCGAGAGAAGCTCTGTAGTAGTGATGCAATATCAAGTAATTATAATTTTAATTATTGATATAAGGGAAAACACATGCGTTACCAACACACATTAAAAGCTCATTGGTAAGAATAGGATTATTAGAGCAACCTGGTTGGATTCAGAAGCCTTAAACCTTGGTTCCGCGGACCCCTAGGGCTCCATGGAACTTTGACAGGGTTTCCGTAAGAGATCATTATTTGCTTAATCAAAGCTCCAAAAGTTTAATAAAATTTTAATTTTCATAAAAGATCAAATTCTTAAAGGCAGTTTATTTGTAAAAATAAATATAAAATATTTTATGGATAAAATAACATCTTAAATTTTGTAGAGGTCAAGTGCTTCAAATACATTAATGGAAACGCATTAGGTCATATATTGGTCTCCTTTCTTTGGCGTGGCCACGGTAGCTTAGTGGTCATAGTCGAGGACTCGCGGCCGGCGGTTTTCGTTGAGTTGTGGGTTCAGGCCTTGATGCCACTAAAGACCAGTCGAGTAGACGGGACTGATGCACGTTAAATCTGTCGGGCCCAAAGTCTTCCCAGTGGCGTGGTGTGGAAGTTAAGAGAGGGATGTGCCATCTCAGGTGTCGTCCTCGTTAATTGACCGAGGCTCAAAATTACGAGGTCCGTCGCCAATAGCCCTCGTGTTATTTCTAGTGCGGTGTTAATAAAACCAATCCATTCTCCATTCTTTGGCTCAGGTAAAGAATCACCCGTTTATTTGGCCACTTATTTCACCATTTTCAAGGTATAAAATAAAATTGAAGCCACCCTTCTAAAATTGAAATTTTGTACTGATTGCATTTTGAAAGGTAATATTGAATACTTTCCTAATTTTCATAATACTTTAGTAGATGGTAACGCTAATCTCTATAAAAATGCAAAAATTAATTTTATTCAACATTTATCAGATCTACAAAAAACATTTCTTGAATAATTCTCTGTTCAAAAAGAAAAATTATCTTGGATCCAAAATCCTTCTGAAGACCGTGACACCTCTGAACACCCTTTACTAGAAAGAGACCAACAAATTGATATATCGACCGATACTCAATTGAAACTAAAATTTAGTCAAGTTGATATTATACATTAGGGTCGAGGTAGCCTAGTGGTCAAGGTCGTGGACTCGCTGCTGGCGATTTTCGTTCAGTCACGGGTTGGATCCTTGACCGCCAAAGAACCACCGTGTAGTCGGGGCTAATTTGTTCGGGGCCCAAAGTCCTCCCGTTGGCATGGTGTGGATGTTAGGAGAGGAGGTGCCAGCTCATGTATCGTCCTCGTCACTTGACCGTTGTTCAAAATTACGAGATCTGTCGCCATCAGCCCTCGTGTTGCTTCTAGTGAGACGTCAATAAAAACTAAATCTAAAAACTATAAATATTATGCATTTTTGGATTGGCATTAATAGAGAATATTCAGAAATTGCCAAAAGAGTTGTGAAACATTTGATGTCATATGTTTCAACTTATGTGTGCAAAAATTCATTTGCTTTGGAATCTACGACAAAAACGAAATACAGAAACAGATCGAATGCTGAAGATGACATAAGGTTGCAGATTTCTACAATTATTCCAGTTGTAAAAATACTTTGCCATAAAAGATAATCTGTGCCAGGTCATTAAAAATTTTTCTTTTCATTAATTTGTTATGATTTAAAATATTGTTGCTTTAGTTTATTATTCGTAGACTATATTTTAGAAAACAAAAAAAATAATAATAACCATTAGCTACCTTGCCATTCATTATCTTATTAAGACGTTTCTATTGTGATAAAATAGAGGTATAATAATAATTTCGTAAATTTGAGTACGATAAAAAGCATTGATATCTTATTTTTTCTTCTCTTTGATCAATAAGTTATTTCAAGAAAATTGCAAGCTCAAAGGGTTCTCCAAGGTTTAAAAGGTTGAATACTCCTAGAGTAATCGATGGTTCATGTGATCAGGTCTCGTCCTTCCAGAGGCAGTCTTAATTGGTGCTGATACACGGTTAATGAGAGGACACTGATCGAGGTTCGAAGTCCTCACACTGACGTGACGTGAATTTGGCAAATGGGTTGCTAGTTCAGATGTCGACTTCGGCACTTAACCATGATTCAAAATTAAGAGACATTTTCGCAATGGCTAGAGAACCTTTCAGTTGACAAGAGAAAAGCAGCCGGAGTCATGGTTTATGAACTAATAGTGTAAATATTTTGGTATATCTTTAATGTCTGAAATGAAAAAAATATTTACATGTTAACAAAAAATATTTTCGTATAAATTTTATTAATGAATAATTATTAAGAAATGCTTTAAAATTCAATTTCGTCGATTATATGAATACCTTTATACATAAGTCTACAAAAAAAAATTTCTGAAGTAAATGGAAACGCTTAGGTACTGATTCATAAACTGGATTACCATCCAGGCATTTTATTAAATTAATATTTATCGAAGGGGAATAAACTTTGTAACCAACCAAAACTACCTTTCTAGATGGTGGGAAATTACGAGGTACGTCGCCAATAGCCCTCGTGTTGCTTTTAGTGCGACGTTAATAAAACCAACCACTCTAGATGGTTGTTTACAGTGTTCAACTATACCACTTCTTTCAATTACTGAAATCTGGGTACCACTATCAATTACTGCTTATAAAATTTTTATCTTCACCCTACTGGAATAGTAGGTAATGCATCAACTGACGAATTATTTGAATAACCACTTTCCTTTGGTAATAAAAACTTTGTGGAAATATTAGCAATATATGTGGAATTTGGCGTTATTTCAATTGTTTTTTCTTTCGAGTTTTCAGATTTTCTCAATCACATATGAGAGAATTATGTCCTCTGCGACAATGCGAACATCGTATGGTGGTGCGACACAGCAGGCCTAAGTGTTTTGATTTCAGACAAGCAAAACGGCGTCCGTTTTTCACTAAACTTCCTTTTTTTAGCCACCTAAGGGGCTATTGTTTTAGTTGGATCACTTTTGGCAGATCACTTTTCAATTTTTTATCGTTTGCTTCAATTTTAATTACATTTAGCTTAAATATATTCAATTTAATAACTTATCGTTTGCTTTAATTTTAATTACATTTAGCTTCAATATATTCAACTTAATAATTTATCGTTTGCTTTAATTTTAATATCTGAAAAGTTTGCTATTGTCCATTTCTCGATATTTCATTGTGTACTTTAATTCTTTCATTTAATTGAGAAATTTAATAATTATTATAAAAAAGCGAACCTGTCCTTTGTAAAACTTTGCATAGAACTGATTTTTTTTTTTTTTTTTTTTTTTTTTTAGTTTATTGAATTTGTTTTATGTCTGTTACTAACGCGCAGACGAAGAAAGGGTCTTTTCTCTCATGAATATGTTAAGTTGTGGATTATTGAAAATCCCCGATGCAAGTCCAATTTTCTCAAAGTAATGTCAATTCGCAAAGTAAATTTTAAGAAATGCGACCAAGAATTTCATTTATATTTAAAATGAACATAAAATGTTCATCAGCAAATTTGTTCTTCAGAAAAATATAAAATTACATAAATTATTTAGTTTCACGTATTCATACTCTCGTTTCTTCAACAATAAGTGAAACTATGAAGAGGTAGCGTTTCCTTAAATACATGTACTGTAAGTTGAGCTCTATCAAGTTTTCCCGACCAAACATACTTTTTTAGGGAGTTTGTACTTTTAAAACCTGTATTCCGAAAATAATCCTTTTCATTCCTTTGTACATCTTAAACTTTAATTTAAAAAATTTAATGTTATTGACAGATAATATGAATTCTGAAGGACGTATCCAAAGAGGTGTAAGTAATGTATACACAAAATTAAAAGATATACTAAAAAAAAAAATGTTTTGGAAATGGCTGCAAATACGCACATCTTATCTAATACAATTAATATAGCTTCTAGTTCTATGTCAATTAATGATGAAATCATAATTTCCAACATGTATTTATATTATAGTCGCTTTACAGTTCGAATAGCAAGTCTTAAAATTTTTTAAGAAGAGGTTGATACAGAATATAAAAAGCTTCTAAGCTATTCAAAAGTGAGGTACCTTGTTTTGACTCGAATATAAAATTTCAGCTACAGAAATTGGTGAAATTTTTTAAAAAAAGTATTTTATAATATAGAACGAAATATTATCTCGTTCTATATTGCAACACAAATAAACCATATTATTGTAAATTAAATTAACCACTAGTTTATTCTTTAGCATTAGAAGTACGAATAGTATATTGTGGCCGCGGTAGCCTAGTGGTCAGGGTTTCGTTGAGTCGCGGGTTCGAGCCTTGGCCGCTAAAGACCCGCCATGTAGCTGGAGCTGATACATGTTAAATCTGTCGGGGTCCAAAGTCCTCCAGTTGGCGTAGTGCAGAAGTTAGGAGAAGGGGTTTCAACTCAGGTGTCGTCCTCGTCACTTGACCGAGGTTCAAAATTACGAGGTCCATCACCAACAGCCCTCATGTTACTTCTAGTGCGACGTAAAAACTAAACTAAACGAATGATATATTGCTATTGCGAAAGAATAAACTAACAATTTTGGAAGATTCTAATCCTGGGATTAAAAATAAATTTCCAACAGATTAATTTTTTTTTTATTAAATTTGTTATGAATTAATTAATGAATGGTAGGTCAACTTCACTGCACTAAATTGCTTGAAATTAACTCTTCGAAGAGACAAAATTAAATGGAAAGATGTTTCATCAACAGTCATATTTGTAATGAAAGAACTGGAAGATATTTCAACCTATGAAAATTCTCTGTTTGAAGAAATTCAAAGAGTAAATATGTATTTAAATGGCGAAATACCGAAGAAAAAGTGTACAGAAATACTTTCGCATTTTTTAAACAAGGATGCATCACCCTCGAAAATTTAAAATTATTAACTGAAAATGCAGTATGTATCCCCAACATTATATAATACACCTATGGAGAGGATACTTTCGTTTAGTAATGATTACTGGAGCAGTAAAAATTACAATTATTTGATAAAGACACTAGCTGCAGTTTTAGTGTTTTAAACTCAATATATTGTATTACGAAAGAAAAATTTCCTCTGTGGGTGTGTGAGGAGTGAAAATCAAGTAAAACTCAGAAGATAACAAGAAATGACGATTTAATCGCAAATCTTCAAGATAACGCAAGTGCAGCACAGCTTGGACAATAAGAGTACACAAATACACAGTGACATAGAAACAGGAACAGAGCACACTTTTACGGACGGTCACAATTATTTCAGCAAAGTTCAGCTCATCAGCTTATCACTCTTCACTGAGGACAGCCACGCAGTAATATTTTGCACTTCCAGGGCAGGATCCAACAATTCCCAGCAGATGCACACTGCTTCTTCGCAAATTTACCCGGCTCGCTCCACTTCAAGTGCCGACAGCTTCAGTCAATTTTCCGATCGATATCCGCAACAGAGTCTCCATAGACAGACTCAGATCTGCTAAGTTCAGGCCGAACATTAAGCAGATTCACTCGGCCTCAATTCTCCAATCGATCTACAAAGAAAACTTCACAGACAAACTGATTCCGTATACAGACTGATTCTTTCATCTGAATGACTCCCCCGACTATTGTTCTTGGCCAGGTATCAGGTATCTTGGTACCTTTCCGGCCAGGCGTGATATCACATAGGAAAATTCACGAAAAGTCCGCAACTTTCTTTCCTTTCGATTTTTTACTTAGGTTCCAGCGCCTTCGGGTACTTTCCCTTTGTCGCCAAATGGTCGCTAAGGTGAAGGGATCATTACTCTCTTTTGTAAACGTGTGACATCTATGTAAATCCGCCTTTTCTTTGATAAGAGAAGCATTGCAGGGAAGCACCAACTCATGTTCGTAACAGTAGGATACAAGTTGTTCCGAAGTGTGTGCCCTATTGGGAGAAAATTTAGAATTGTCTGAAAAAAATTATGCAACAAAAATATAATTTTAAGAATAAAAATCATATAAATTTAAGATATTAGAAATACCCTTTATGTTCTTTTAAAAATATATAATCGAAAGGAGCAGACTGATTTTTCCCCCCACAACTATAAGCATCAATTCCATTAAAACTCTATTTGTTTTTCAATAGTATTAAAAAATAGTTGATCATTTTACTTTTATTAGCTCTTGAGAGCTTTATTATATTGTTTGCATTGAAAATATCTTCCAATAGATGAAACGTGATTCATGTAGTTATTACAATCATTGAAGAGTTCAGAATAGATCACATAAATTGCATTCAGAAGCACATAGATGGAGGAATTGTGCCTGCACGAACAGGTGTGAGATCGCAACTAGGAAAGATGTGCATAGAGTCAGTGAACCGGACAGTCATATTGAAATCTACTGAGGATTCGAACTGTACTGATTCAGATCAGATAAGTAGTACAATGAATGTTGTTGTAAATTGTAGGTGTGTGTGTTTGTGTGTGTGTGTGTGTGTGCGTGTGCGCGTGCGTGTGTGTGTGTGTGTGAACGAACGAACGAACGAACGATATTTAATCAATGAAGAATGCGAGTCACATTCAAATTCTCTCTCAACTGTTCTTTATTGGTTTTTCATTTTAGGTATAAACTGCGCAAGGTCGGCCGGCCGGGCCGAAGCAAAAAAAAAAGGTTTCCTAGCGCTTTGACCACTGTGTCTCTTCCAATAGCGAGACGATAAAAAGTGCTCTATTTCTCAAAGTATCTAATTATATAATAGGGAAATTCATAAGAGACGTCATAGAACACGTGGTACAGGATTAGTGTTTCCAGGGAACATTAATATAGACAAGGAGTCTAGTAGGGATTATTTTGGCAGATTTATGGCAGTGAGAAAGTGGATTAAACAAATTTTGTGAAAGCGTGATTTAATAAATAAAAGGATAATTTGGAATGGAATCAGGAAATAAGAATGAACTCTTTACTTTTGAATTAGGGAATGGGATATAATAGAAAATTATTATTGAGAGAAGACACATATTATATAAATATATATATATATATATATATATATATATATATATTGGTATTGCTTCGTTCAGTAACATTGCCTGATGTGTAAAGTGAAATTGGTATTCATTTTAAATTTTGATACTTAGTTCTTGTAAAATATAAAAAGTTAACATAACACAGGTTGAAGTTAAATGTTATAAGTGTTTTTTTGAATAATACACCATGTGTTATATTATCAAAGTTTGGAGTGTTCTAAAAGTGTCTGGTTTTCTTAAAGGTTTTTAACTATAAAAAAAAATGTGATATTATTATACACTTAGATGAAATAAGCTTTTTAATTCTAAATGGATTTTTTTAGGCCACAATCATATAGCGAAATAACAAAATTTTATTTTGTGTGTGTAGTAAAAACAAAGTTTGTTTATATTTAATATTTCAAGAGATATTTTAATTAATTTTTGGAAACCACAAATTGAAATCTTATTATTGCTACAAAGGTAAACAAACTAGAAAATAATGTGCTATATAAATGAGAATATGATTTTGAATTTTTTATAATTTTTGCTTTATTAAAATATTTTGAACAATGTTTGAATTAGATCTTGATAATGGTGAATATTCTAAAATATTATAAGAAATATCTATGAATTTTACATATTTAGTTTGAATTGAATAATTATTGAGAACTATTTAGATTGAATGAAGCATATTATACATTGAAAACATTGCCAAAGAAATGATAAATAATATATTGTGAGTTTAAATGATTGTTGAAATAGAAAATGTTATATACTGTAAGAATGAATATATATGGTTTTAAAATGAAAACTTCTAACAATGTTTATGTAATGATAAAAGACAATTTTTTGAATATTTAATTATCAATAGCTATTTTAAGTTTAAAGATGTTTTGTATTTAAAAAAAAAGAGAATGTCTGGTTAGATGATTTCTATATAAGATGAAGGTATTAATAAAAGGAGGTGGATAATTAATTTAATGATGGGGCATAATAACATAAGTAATAAAATAATTAAAGATAGCGCTGTTCTAGTTTGACATAGAACAAGTGTGGCACAGTTTTGTCAACCACATTTTTTCTTCAACTAATAATTTGAAAAAGGTTTGGTTTTAAAAGTGATGACGCCTAAGACAATGAAAAATGTCATCTTAAACATACTTTTATAACTTCTTTTAAATTTTATTATTAATATTTGTAAAATAATTTTAAAAAACTTGTATTTCACGTAATCATTGTTCTGTACCATCTTGAAGAAATCGAGTTTTAAGTTTTATAATTTCATTCTTCACCCAGAGATGCATGTGGAAAATTTGTAAACATTGTGTGGATACTGTGTCAAGTCTTGTCATCGATCAAAATGCAATTGATTTAAGGAATTATCCAATTAATCTTTTTTAAAATATTGTACTTGTTGTATATTACTTTTAATTTACAAAATGCCACTCACACATATTTCTGTTGAATAATGCTGGGTTCAAAGACGTTAGATGTTTAAACGCACTACTACACAACAAATTTATCTTTTAATTATTATTTAATATTTTGAATATCTTTTAAATTGTATGTGTTCTAAGAAAGAGGATTCAAGGCATAAAATTTCTAGATTTTAGAATTTTAAAATATATGAATTGTTAGGTGTATTGTTTTAAACAACTCTAAATTTTAAATTTGATTTTTTTCTTCCTTGACACCCTAGATAAAGGTTATTGTGTTAAGACCCCAACGCATCGTCTTGGAGGGGAAAATTATAATGATTTAACTTTTAAATTCAATAATTACCCTAAAATAATAATTAACTTTTCTATTCTATCTCATTCCTAATACAAAGTAGAGTTCATTCTTATTTCTGATCCTTCCAAAGTGTCCTATAATTTATTACATCGTGCTCTTGAAAAGGGATTAGATTCTATGACTAATTGATCTATCAAAACAATCCCTTTTTAATTCCTATCTACTGGCCTTTTTCCTGGAATCCATATTCATATCACGTGCTTATGTTTGATGGAATTTTCCCCAATATACTCGGCAAAAACGCAACGACGTTCTCTCTCATACTACGCCTTGCTCTTTTCAAAGCAATGACTGCTGCTGTTCTTACCTAAATGATGTAGCCAAATACTACGTAATGAAATGGTCCTCTCACGGCTTTAAAATAAAAAGTAAAAGTCACTACTTCTCGACTGTATTTGATATTATGTTGCATTCACATAAGAGTCAAATGGGAAAAATGTTACATATATATATATATGCTCACTCCGCCCTATATATATACTCTAAGAGGACTCATAATAGATCAAATTATAAAGATTACTTTCAACCCTTGACAGTGGCCCATGGTAGCCTAGAGGTTATGGTCGCGGGTTCGTCGACTTGGTCAGGCCTCGGTCATATTCTGACTGCCATTGCAGAAATTAATATATTTTCAAATATTGTTGCTTTATAAGTACTAGTTCTTTTATACAAAATGCTTTCTCTTTGAAAATTAAGAACTATCAAAGATATTTTTATTTCAGTGATTTAATGCAAAGAAACAACCAATGTCTAAATATCCTTGATCTTTGGAATCAGACTTCCAAGTTTCACAAACAGTATAATAATACCGAAAACATACTAGGAATCACATGCTTTTATTAATTAAATTAACACCAGTTCTTGTTTTGCATATATAAGCGTTATGTGAACTTTGAAGTCAAGAGGTATAGCAATTTTCATATAAAACTGTTGGTTGTTTCTTGCATTAACCACCATTTAAGTTCTACTAATTTTCTACCTGATTAGAGGTGCTGGTATCCTGTTTTGACTGACTATTTATGGACTTCAAAAAAGTGATTATGTGATTTCTTTTGTTAGCTAAGAAACTTAGATCAATGATAATGCGTCGCATTTGTAAGCTTCGTTTTTGTCACCTATAATATTGTTTTCCAATTTTTGCGGGATTGTGGTGAGGATTTGCTGGGCTGCTTGACGGATTACTTTTAATTTGATTCGGAAGAGAATGACTACATATTCATTTTTAAAGATTGTGAGAACAGAAAAATGCTGATGTTTTTTATCTAGATTTCATACGCTTCATTCTAACTTCTTCCATTATGTGCGGTAGCTAGTGGTCAAAAGTTTCAGATGACCGGCAGTTTCGATCAGTCGCGAGTTCGATCATTGGCCATTAAAGACCCGCCGTGATGCACGTTACGTGTGGGACGAGGAAGTCCTCCATTGGCGTGTGGTGTGTGATCAATGTTAGGAGAGGTTTCAGCTCATGTGTCATCACCTCGTCATTTTGACCATTGTCCAAAATTGCAAATCAATACATTAACTCTCTCGTGTTTAGCTTCTGAATTGACGTTCTCAGCTAAACTAATTATCCATGTATCAGAATTTTTGTTTCCCATTTCGGTGGATTTATGTCCTCATAGCTTTGTCTACTTTTTCCGAAAAAAATTTCATAGCTTTCACTTTTTCCTGCATCTGAAATGGAAGGCTCTGTGCGAACAATTAATTTAACGGCATTAAGGTTGTTAATTTTTTTTATTTTAGAGGACATACAATGAAGAATGGTGAAGCTTTACTCGCTCTAGGTGCTTTGGAAACATTCATTAAAACTGTTCGTCAATTTTCCTAAAATCGATGCTGAAGTAATCCATTTCAAATAAAGTTTTTTCATATCAATACTGTTGCTTGGAAATTGTTTAATTTAACTTTTGACTATATTTTCTTCCAGGGATAGTTTATGGTTTATTTTCAAAGGGCATTCTATCTTTTCAATATGCTGCATTCTTTGACATTTTCTTTTTTTAATGCATCTGTTGATGCAGAAATAGAATTTTTTGCAACTATGCGTCTTCTTCCAATTCTTGGTATGTTATGCATTTTCGCGATAGAACAGTTTTTTATTTCTTTTATACATTTTCCTATGTTCAATATTATTTCACTTTTTCTCCTTTTTTCAAAATAACAATGACCTTTCAACTTTTAAGAGTAATCACAGCAAATTCACCACAGACAGTTCAGTAACAATTCAATACTATTGATTAAAAAATCCATCAAATTTGTATGATTAAAATCAATCTTCAAAAAGGATTAAGTAAATCTAGTTCTTAAAGCATTCTCATTTTATTGCACTTTTAACGTGATAAACACACAATCATGAAAGATAATAAAACTGTATTGATTAAAACATTAAAAGAAACGTTTACTAATCATGAATTTTTAAAATCAAGAAACATATGACATAACAAATTTCCCCCCCTCTGATTGCATAAAATAGTTAAGCTATTTTCACTCAGATAGGAAATACTATTATATGACATTTTCTTATTAAGTGCATCCATACAGTGATTTAAATCTAACTTTTATTATTTTTAAGTTCCTGATAAAACAAGCAAGGCTTAAATTAACAAAAATGTGTAAAAGATGTCTTTTAAGATGTATTTACATCTTTTCCACCTTCTAAGAAATGACAGTTAAACGATGACTTGACAATACTTGAGAACTATGGCTTTTACTTTCATTTCTTAAGAGTATCAAAATATTTTCTCAATTAAATGCATATTTCTTTTAGAAATTTTATAATTAAATCTAGCTAGAGAGTGCTAAAGAATAACTTTTAAAACCATATTACCGTTCCTCTAACAAAGTAAGGAACATCAACAAAACATACCATATTATGCAATATTAAACGCCACAAATCTGTATGGGTACATCAAAGATTTAATGGATATGGGGTTTCTGGATAGCAATCCGAAAAGAAAATTAGGTACTGAATGTGTAACAAATCAACGCACAAGCAGCGGAATAATCAGTCGTGAATATTTATATTTTATAAATTGAGAAATCAAAGAAATTACCATGTATGACACACTTCAGAAATTGAACTAAGAATATATCCGGAATTTTTTTTAGCGCCAAGTACGTAATATCTTGACATAACTCGCGATAAATATAAAAACCAACAATAAATAAATGAAAATAATAATAAGTAAAAAAAAAGGTGAAGGGATAATTGTTGCTATATATCCCTTAAATCAGTAACTCAACGACAATAGTTTATTGATGCATGCCTAAAATCAGATAAATAAATGGAAAACAAAATGTGTGCTAACCTTAACACAGTTTACGTCTTGAATTTTTTCTTCAGTATCTACCAGTGTTCGCATTCCCTAAATTTGTTGTTGTAATGCATTTAAATATTACGTTGCAGAAATCAGATTGAAGAGGAAAACATTCTTCTTATTATTTCGTTTTCCAGTCAGAAAGCATTTGAAAATTTAACAAGACTTAGATTTTCACTAGTGTATAATATCTCCTGTGAAAAGCTCAATTCGATGAAATTATGAGTATGAAATTAGAGATAAAATTATGACTATTGCAGTTTCAATTTTTTTAAAAAAAAATATGGATACGTTATTAAAATTCAAAATCTTCAGAAATCTACTTGAATCAGTTCCAAGTTGTTTCAAGCTTTTTTGGAGTTAATAAGATAAATTCTTTGCTAAATATTCGGTTACAGGATGCTATGGTAGATCTCATCGTTCATTTGTTTGATGTACTTATTCTAGTGGAAATAAACTGATGAAAACATAATAGGCTGATTAGTAAGCGTCACGCTGTGGCTCTTAATAACGAAAACAATTTTGTGTATGCAGTGTAGCTTTACCTTTATACAAAAATTAAAATAGTATGTGCTACTGTGGCCTTTATTAGAGCTGGATACCTAAAGTGATTTACACAACTTTTATAATCTGTCATGCAGCAATAATTTAGCTGTTGAGGTTTTATCCCAGTAGCACGAATGCCACATTTTTCCCAAACTATGGTTTTATTTAAAGGAAATTGGTACTAGAAATTGAATTCTATTTATCTAATATTTAGACGATATTTAAATATTAAATATCATTTTGTTGAAGGATTTCTGTTCACGACAGGGTACTCTAACGCTGCAATGCGCCCTTAGCTTCGAGCCACATTCAAAATGACAGAGATGAGCACCTAAATCAGCATCTTACTCTCCACATCAACCTCCATTGTGAAGAGTTTAAGTCCGATATATATATAACATGTGCCTGCCTATTGCACGACAATCTTTAAAGATGAAACACGATGGACTCCTCCTCAGTCGATAAATTCAACTTTTGTTTCACTAAAGCAACACGCTGTTGTGACGAGCCTCATATTTCTGAACCCTGATCGGTGATGACACCTGATGGTACATCAGGAAGTCTTCTAAGTACAGCTTATTACGCCACGTGAGGACCTTAAAGATTGTGGATTCAAAAAAAACTGGCAGTCTCATTATTTTACAGCCAAGACGACTTATTAATGGAGTCCCAGAGTTCAATTCTTTGACAAAAAACTCACACATCTATAATCCCACTGAGAGATAGTTAGGACTTACGGCGCAAAAATCTGTCTAAAAGAGCGCCGAACATTTGTTAAACTAATCTGGACAGGAAAAAAAAGGGAAGGAAGAGTAAAACTTGATTGTCAAGGAGAAGCTGAAAATGAACCCGGGGTACGTCTCACGTGTTTTGCAAAGATAGTAAACCTAGTGGGGAAAAGGGATCACTAAGGTACCTAGATCATGATTCTCTTCTTAAGTAAAATGAAGTTAAGCCCTGAGTGTACTATGTCCATTGAATTATCATCGTTCTCCTCCTTTTGTTTATGAAATAATTGTTTTAATTAAATCCATTTCTTGTTATTGTATATCAAATCTTAGGGCCAGTGTGTATTACCTTTGCAATAACCTCTTTTTGATACAATATTATTATTATTAAACAATGACTATTTGGGTGTATGTCTTTAAGACTTCAGTAAATTACGAGGTCTTAATGTATCCCATGTTGCTCCCTAAGAGCTAAAAATCAATCAACCAACCAAAGCTTGCCTTATAATATAATCGAAATGAGATTTTTCAGGTTTCTTCTTCAAAATTGGTTATTCGTATAATTCGTTTAAAATTATATGTTGTACTGTGTGAAAGAAAAAGAAAGACACAGACGTGAAAAAGAAAGACACAGACGTGAAAAAGAAGACACAGACGTAAGAAAAGATACAGATTTATGTATATATGTGATTTACAAACACTACATTGCGCACTTTCATCTTGGTTTCTCAACACCTTAGGTATTTATCGTTATTGAGAGAAAAAAATTTTTTTAGAATCATAGAAGGTGTGTAGTCGTCATTGAGATTAAGCAGGGTGTTCAAGACATCTGTTACTTATTTATCAAAACGCTTTGACCATTCAGAATCGCTTTAAGTACAAGAATTGGATTGCGGTTAAAATCAAGTGGACCCAGATCAGAGCTACATGTGAATGATTCATTTGGATCATAACGAGGATTTCTCGCTTCAATGTGGATTCTGTTTGAGGCAGACAGTCGAACAACTACTAATTATTGCCTCATTCATAACTTTATATTTCCGTACATCTCAAGAATTTATCTATCGATTTTTTTGTGTATTATCTTGTACTCTCAAAACGAACTACACATAGCTGTTTATCGGTGAGACCTTCCATATTCTTAAACATCTTTGAGCCTGCAAGATTAGTCAGCCTTTACCATGAACATTTCAATTATGATGCATTCTTTTGGTGTTGGGTATACCTTCTTAAGGTCAGTAGGGATTCATGACCCGGAAGTTACCCTTTTTCCTTCCCACAGGGTTTGCTGTCTTGTAATACGGTTGACGCACCCCAGGATACCTTAACGATCCTTCTCTACTTTTCGATCCACCTTCTTGTCAACCATTTTCTCTTTTTCGTCCATCTTTACTGCGGCCGCTTGTGGCTGGGTCGCCTCGCGGTTGTTTTTCTTCGGAGTCGTTGATTCGAGCCCTTATTCCACTAAAACGGCGCTGGCACATTAAAATCTGATTGGTCATGTCCTTCTGATAGCGGGTGCGTTTTGGAGAAGGAGGTGTAGCTCAGAGATATCCTCGTCACTTACGCGGTAAGAAGTTCTAACTGAAGATGCTTCCACTACAATTTATATAATGTTTCCTTCTCAGGCGGTAAATGAAAAACAATTAATCAATCAATCTTTTCTTATGTCTAGATCACAGTTACACATGGTTCAAACGGTATATATCCATATTAGGCTCTGCAATAAACAAACAATTTCTGAAATCTTTAGTCATTGAGTACTCGATACCGCATAAACAAATAAAGTCATCTATGAAATTGGTGTAATTATTTACATTCCAAACTTGCTTTGAATATCGTATAAATACATCCATTGAAAAAGTTCATTCATTATTCTACTCCCTTTCTTAAGTCTCGTTTGCAGGATTGATTAGACTTTATTTAATATATAGGGAGAGTAAATGGCAACGTTGTTTTGATTTCCATCAAAAGAAAAATTTGATAAGCTTGTCATAATGAACGAATTTTATTCGTAATTCAAATACTTTATTTTTCATAAAATATTCTTCGGAATGAATAAAAATCACTTTGGGTAGTTACAGGAGGTGAGATATGAAGACTTGTTTCAAAGAGTATTTAATTTTTTTTTTTTTTTCCCTTGCATTAGCATTCTACACCACTTACAATTCCAAGAAGTATACAATCTCTGATTTTATAAAACCTTCATCAATAAGGAGTGAATTATTATCGAAAGATTTTGAAGAAGAACAAGATTTTCAAAATTCTTTTCGATCAGTTGTCAAATTTTCAAAGATCTTGTGTAGATATCTGACTTGCTTGGAGAGAATTTTAACGTTCATAGACAACTGCGTACGAGGACTTTCCCGATGCATTTTTCTTTTTCCCAGCTCTTGTTGATTTCATATTATCACGTATCTACTGGAAAAATTATGAACCTAATAAATAAAGATCGCTTTTAGAAGTTCTGGTGCGGAATATTTTACAAGATACACCTTCTGAAGATTTCAGGCTGTCAGTGATGAATGATTGGGCGTGAGAAGATACCTAGATATCATAGACTCTTAAACTTTCGGATCAATATACGGATGCTTTTATTCTTCTGCTCTATACAAGCAAAGTATTCAGTTTAGCCAAATGAATCACTGTGTAAAGTTTTCAACTATATCAAATTAATAGGATGAATTTTTTTTGGAGCTAATCTTGTATTTCCTCAATCTTTGTAAACCTGCTCAAATTTTTCATGTGACTATAGCTTTAGCTACTATTTAATTGCATATTTCTACGTTTTCTAATATTTTTCTTTTCATTTTAGGATCATCTTATAATAATAGAAGCCTAAAACATTAAAGTTTTCGCTGTTAAAGTATATTTTGTTACTTAAAATCCTTTATATTGTGCTATTTCAATTACTCATAAAATTAAATAAACTGAATTTACTAATTTACATTGTTGTTCGATGATTATTTTCTTGTTTACTTAGATTTCAAGTAGGCATTCGTCACAAAATGTCGGCATTTGTCTGAAACATAAGTTCGAGACGATCTATTTATTTTTTTTGTTGCCAATTTTAATGCATCTGATTAAGGATAGTTAAGGTACAGTTAAATTTTGGATTAGTTGCTTATAAAATTAAACTGGATGACTACTCTTCAACAAGGCTGTGAATGGAAATTAAGACTGAGATTATTGACTCTGTGGTAGTGATCAGAGATTATTACTCGGCGTTGTTTCGAGTTATGGGCTGAGAATTCAGAAGAATTGTAGTATGCTGGGTAGATGTTGTTAAATATGCAGGGTTGGTGTATTGTGAGAAGTTAAGAGTGGATTCAGAGGGCAGATTATCGTTTTCGTCATGGCTCCTCGTTGGTAAATCGTGTTCACTGATAATTGATTTGTGAATTAGTAGGACAGCATTTTAATTTTGAAGATGTACTTTTATGAAATGTATCTACCATTATGTTATTCTACATCTTTAGTCTAAAGATTGCATTTAATGCATTAGCACTATATAATATAAAGAATCTCCTAACATTCAGGCTCCCGTCTCATATTTGATTTCGTGAAATGTAATGTTAATCTTAATTTGCATTTACCGTTCTCAAATATATTATTTTATATATTTTAAATACAAAAAATATACTCATATTGAAAAAAGCAAAAAGTGTATGCTGAATTGCATTTTTCCTCGAATTTTACTGATATATTTACCTCTCATATCTGCATGATTGAGTTTGTTCGTTTTCCTATCTTAAAAATTCAAAATGTCTACTAAAAAAGCTGGGGAAAATGCGAATTCCCCGAAGACCATTTTTGCTCCTTCCTGCGAGACAATTTTTACATTGGCAGATAGATAAAATAGATGATTTGAATGATAGTAAAATTCCTGAGATTTTTTTAATAGTTAGGCTACAATCAAAATTGCGAGGTAGCGAAGTCTATGTAGTGATACAATATAAATTATAATTTTAATTATTGATATAAGGAAACACGCCGTACGCTAACACACACTTAAAAGCTCATTGGTAGAATAGGATATTAGAGCAACCTGATTGGATTCAGAAGCCTTAGCATGTGGTTTCACGCTGGACCCCTAGGGCTCCATGGAACTTTGGCAAGGTTTCACATGAAGAGACATTCTGTCAATCAAGCTCAAAAGTTTAATAAATTTTAGATTCAAAAGATCAAATTCTTAAGCATTTATTTGTAAAATAAATGATAAAATACATTATGGATAAACAACGATTAAATTTTGTAGAGTCAGGCTGCTTCAAATACATTAATGGAAACGCGGTAGTCTATATTGGTCTCCTTTCTGGCGATGGCCACGTAGCTTAATGGTCATGGTCGAGGACTCGCGGACGGCGAGTTTTCGTCGGTTGTGGGTTCAGGTCTTGATTACTAAGAGACCAGTCAGTAGTAGACAGGACTGATGCACGTTAAATCTATCGGGCCAGAGTCTTCCATGGCGTGGTGGAAGTTAAGAGGGATGTTGCCACTCAGGTGTGCGTCCTCATTGTGTATGAGCTCATAAATTCGCGGTCAATCGCTTAATAGCCCTCGTGTTAGCTTGATGCAGGTGTTAATAATAACCGTCATTCCATTCTTTAGCAGTTAAAGGAAATCTGACCCGTTTATTGGCCATACTTGCTCACCATTTTCAAGGATATAAATAGATGAACACCTTTAAAATTGGAATTTGTACTGATGCATTTTTAGAAGAGTAAGTGTGAATACTTTCCTAATTTCAATCTTTATAGATGGTCGCTTTTAATCTCTATAAAATGGCAAAATAATTTTAATCAACATTTTAATCTACAAAAACATTTCTTAGGTATTTCTCTGTTCAAAAAAATTATCTTGGATCCAAAATCCTTCTGAAGACCCGTGTACCTCCAGACACCTTTACTGAAAGAGACCAACAAATTCGTACGACCGATACTCAATTGAACTAAGAATTTAGATCCAAGATTGATATTATACATTGCGGGTAGCCCTGAGTAAAAAAGGTCTGTGGACTCGCATGCTGGCGATTTTCGTTCAGTCACAGTTGGATCGCAATTGACCGCCAAAGAACCACGCAGTGTACGTCGAGGCTAATTGTTCGGGCCCAAAGATCTCCAGTTGGCATGGTGTGGATGGTAGGAGAGTGCTCATGTTCTGCTCGTCACTTCCTTGACCAGTTGATTCAATTACGAGATCTAATCGCCATAAGCCCTCGTGTTGCTTCTAGTGAGACTTAATAAAACTAAATCTAAAAACATAAATATGCATTTTTGATTGGCATTAAGAAAGAATATTCAGAAATTGCACAAAGAGTTGTGAAACATGATGTCATATGCTTTCACATCATGTTGCAAAAATTCATTTGGATCTGGATGACAAAACGAAATACAGAAACAGATGAATGCTGAAGATACATATTGGCACGAGATTTCTACAACATTATTCAATGTAAAATAATCTTTTGCATAAAGATAATCTAGTACAATGAGTCATTAAAAATTTTCTTTCATTAATTTGTTGAGATTTAAATATTGTTGCTTAGTTTATTATTCCATGACTATATTTTAGAAAACAAAAATATAATAACTTACTACCCTTGCTTCATTATGCTATATGAACGTTTCATTGTGATAAAATGAAGTATAATAATAATTTTTACAAATTTGGTACGATATAAAAGCATTTGATATCTTCTGTTTCTCTTTTGATCAATAGTTATTTCCAAGAAAGCTTGCAAGCTCAAAGGTTCCTCAAGGTTTAAAGGTTGAATACTCTAGAGGTAAACGGTGTTTGTGATCAGAGTCAATCTCTTCAGAAGGCAGTCGTTTTGTGCTGATACGGTTAATGAGGAGGGGGGTGCACAGCTTCAGTTCAGAGTCTCGTCATGACGTAATTCGAGATCGTGCGCAATAGTCCGGTTGCTAGTTAGATGCGGACTTAATAGGCCCAACCACTATTCATAGAGGTGTTTACATTTCTAAACCTTTCAATGTGACAGAAAGTAGCCATCAATTACGCTTTATAAATTTTTTATTCACCTGGAAATATTTTGGTAGTGTTAATGAAAATCAACTCTGTACGAAATATTTGTCAAATTATTAATAATTGGTAATAAAATACTTTGTGAACATTGATTAAGAAACCTAACTATACAAAATTTGTGAGAATCTTGGTACGTTCATAACTGATCACAGATTTTATTTTATATTCAAGGATAAACTTTGTCAACTACCTTTCTAGATTTAGGATCACATATACGAGAGTGCTTCTAATGCTAGCACTCGTATGTGCTAGTGCGACTTACAGAAAACCAGAGCACTCAGTGTTGATTTCGAATTAGCAAGTCTCACTATACACTTCTTTTTACTGAGATCTGGGTCTATCATGTCTTTAGATTGTATCTTCATCTGGCGATGTGTGAAGTCAACGTTTTTTGCAATCTTCATTTAAACGTTATTTAATGTGTAATGTACATTTAGCTTAATATAGTTGTTCAATTTACAGTACTTTCGTTTGCACTCCTTGAGAGTTCTCTCTAGTGACATAGACATGTAGGTTTGTTGGCTTTTTGGTTCCATTCAAGGTGATACTAGTTCCATTAGCGCAGATATTGATTAAGTGATCTTTTGGATCCTTGTTTCGTTTGTCAATTTTTGGAATTTAGTTAATACTTATCGTTGTAGAGTCATAAATGATATTCAAAATGATCGTTTTAATTTAATTCTGGATTTGGCCATTTCTCATATTTATGGCTTTTAATTCGATTTATATTGAAGTTAATAATTATTAAAAAAGCAACCTGACGTAAATTTGCATAGAACTGATGTTTTTTTTTTTTTGTTTATTGGCGTTGTTTGTCTTTTACTAACGCGGACGAAGAAAGGTCTTCTCTATGAATAAATTAGTTGGATTATTGAAATCTGATGCAAGTCCAATTTTCAAAGTAGTCAAGTTCAAAGTAAGTAGGGATTTTAGAGAAGTGCGTCGAAATTTCATTTACTATTTAAAGAATAGACATAAAATGTATCATAACTATTTTCAGAAATATAATTCATAAATTATTGTGTTCACGTTCCATAGCTCGTTTACAACAATTGGTAACGACTATGAGAAGTTGTGGGCGGGTGCGTTCCTCGTAATATACTGTAAGTTGGGGCTCACAGTTTCCGACAGACATAGCTTTTTTTAGGGATTTGTTTGGCAAACCTGTATTCGAAAATATCTTTTCATTCTTTGTACATCTTGGAAACGTTTAATTAAAAATTTATTGAGGATAATTATGGATTCTGAAGGTTGTGATCCAAGTAGTAAGTAATGTACAAAGACTTAAAGATATAAAAATTGTTTTGGAAATGACTGCCAAATGCACATTTACATTACAATTAATATACTCTAGTTCTATGTCATTGAAGTGGGAAATCATAATTTTAACATGTATTTATATGTTTATGTCCTTTACAGTTCGAATACAAGTCTTAAAATTTTTAGAGAGAGAGTTATACAGAATATAAGCTTCTAAGCTATTCAAAAGTAGAGGTACCTTGTTGTCGCTACATACAATAGTTTCTTATTTTAAGTCGAAAATGCCTTCACTGAAACTTTCACTTCACAGAGTATGATTCATTTCGGCATCTTCACTTAATTTAATAATTCGACAGAAATTGTAATTTTTAAAAAGTATTTTATAAATATAGAAGCAAATATTTCTCGTTCTAGTATTTCCTAAAAAACCATGTATAAGAATTAAATTAACCATAGTTTGATCTTTGGCATTGAAATACGAATAGGCATTTTGTGGCCCATGACAGGCTAGTGGTCAGGGGTTTCGTGGTTCAGCTTTGTGCCAGCTAAGACCGCCGACGCTGAGCTGAGGCTGATGTGTTAAATCTGTCCGGGGTCAGAAGTCCTCAGTTGGCCGTGGTGGCGAATTGAGGAGAAGGGGAGGTTTCAGCTCAGGTGTCGATCCTCGTCCTGACCGAGGTTCAAAATGAGTCCATCACCACACAGCCCTCATGTTGCCTTCTGTGGCGTAAAAAACTAAACAATGATATTTGCTATTAGCAGAAAAGAATAAACTAACAATTTTGGAAGATTCTAATCCTGGGATTAGAATAAATTTCCAAAAGATTAAATTTGTTATGAATTGATTAGTGTGGTAGGTCAACTTCACTGACTAAATTGCAAAATTAACTCTTCGAAGAGACAAAATTAAATGGAAGATGTTTTCATCAACAGTCATATTTGTAGAATGAAAACTGGAAGATATATGAAAATTCTCTGTTTGAAGAAATTCAAAGAGTAAATATGTATTTAAATGCGAAATACCGAAGAAAAGTGTACAGAAATACTTTTTTTTAAACAAGGATGCATCACCCTCGAAAATTTAAATTATTAACTGAAAATGCAGTATGTATCCCACATTATATAATACACCTCTGGAGAGGATACTTTCGTTTTAGTAATGATACTGGAGCAGTAAAAACAATTATTTGATAAAGACACTAGCTGCAGTTTTAGTGTTTTAAACTCAATATATTGTATTACGAAGAAAAATTTCCTCTGTGGGTGTGAGAGTGAAAATCAAGAAACTCAGGATAACAACTAAATGACTTTAATCATAGCAAATCTTCAAGATAGCAAATGCAGCGCTGCTGGACAAAGAGTACAATACATGTGACATGAAACAGGAACAGAGCACACTTTTACGGACGGTCACAGTGTTCAGCAAGTTCAGCTCATCAACCCATCACTCTTCACTGAGGACCCACCGTGTATTCACTTCAGGGCAGGATCAACAATTCCCAGCAGATGCACTGCTTCTTCATAGAATTGCAGCTCGCTCCATTCAAGTGCCGACACCCAGTCAATTTTCCGATCGATATCACGAGTCTCATAGCAGACTCAGATCTGCTAAGTTCAGGCCGAACATTAAGCAGATTCACTCAGTCCACATTCTCCAATCGATCTACAAAGAAAACTTCATGACAAACGGATTCCGTATACAGACGATTCTCTTTCATCTGAATGACTCCCCGACTATGTGTTCTGGCCGGTATCAGGTATCTTGGTACCTTTCCGGCCAGGCGTGATATCCATAGGAAAATTCGCGAATGCAACTTTCTTTCCTTTCGATTTTTACTTAGGTTCCAGCGCCTTCGGGTACTTTCCTTTGTCGCCAAATGGTCGACTAAGGTGGAAGGTATTGTACTCTCTTTTATGGCGTGTGACATCTATGTAAATCCGCCTTTTCTTTGATAGAAACATTGCAAGGGAAAGCTATCAACTCATGTTCGTAACAGTAGGATACAAGTTGTTCCGAATGTGTGCACTATTGGAGAAAATTTAGAATTATCTGAAAAACAGCAATAACTATAATTTTAAAGAATAAAATCATATAATTTAAGATATTAGAAATACCCTTTATTCTTTTAAAAATATATAATCAAAGGAACGAGGCTGATTTCCCCCACACAACTCTAAGCATCAATTCCATTAAAACTCTATTTGTTTTTCAATAGTATAAAAAATAGTTGATCATTTTACTTTTATTATCTTGAGAGCTTTTATTATGTGTTTGCATTGAAATATATCTTCCATAGATGAAACGTGATTCATGTAGTTATTACAATCATTGAAGAGTTCAGAATATCACATAAGATGCATTCAGAGCAGAGAAACATAGATGGAGAATTGTGCCTGCACGAACAGGTGTAGATCTAACTAGGAAAGATGTGCATAGAGTCAGTGAACCGGACAGTCATATTGAAATCTACTGAGGATTCGAACTGTACCAGATTCAGATAAGATAGTACAATGAATGTTGAATTGTAAATTGTAGAGTGTGTGTGTATTGTGTATTGTGTGTGTGTGTGCGTTTGCGTGCGTGCGTGCGTGCGTAGCTGCTTATGTGTGAAGAACAGAACGAACGATATTTAATCAATGAAGAATGCAGTCACATTCAAATTCTCTCAACCTGTTCTTTGTGGTTTTCATTTTAGGTATAAACTTGCGCACGGCCAGCCAGGGAAGAAGCAAAAAAAAAAAGGTTTCTAGCGCTTTGACCACTGTGTCTCTTAATAGAGACGATAAAAGTGCTCTATTTCTCAATGTATCTAATTATATAATAGGAAATTCATAAGAGACGTCATAGAACACGTTAAGGATTAAGTGATTCCAGGAACATTATTAATAGACAAGGAGTCTATGGGATTATTTTGGCAGATTTATGGCAGGAGAAAGTGGATTGAACAAATTTTTGTGAAAGCGTGATTTTAAATAAAAAAGGATAATTTGGAATGGGAATAAGAATGAGAACTCTTTACTTATTGAATTAGAATGGGATAATAGAATAAGTATTATTGAGAAGAGATACATACACAATATATATATATATATATATATATATATATATATATATATATATATATATATATATATATATATATACTGTGTAATGATTTAACTTTTATTCAATAATTACCTAAATAATAAAATTAACTTTTCTGTCTGTCTCATTTCCTATTACAAAAGTAAAAGAGTTCATTCTTATTTCTGATCCCTTCCAAAGTATCCTGTAATTTATTACATCACGCGCTCTTGAAAAGGATTAAATTCTGCCCAAACTAATTATAAATCTATCCATAATCCCTTTTTAATCCCTATCTACTATATTTCCCTGGAGTCTATTCTTAACCACGTGTATGACGTTTGATGGAATTTTCTAGTATATAAGCAAAAACGCTCTCTCTTC
>BMAW01018800.1:228115-247588 GCA_019974015.1 Nephila pilipes | reverse complement strand
TTTCATACTGCGCTTGCTCTTTTTCATACAATAGTTCTGTTCTTACCAAAATGATGTAACCAAATACCTACTGAAAATGGTCTCTCTCGCTCACAGCTTTAAATAAAAGTAAAAAGTCACTACGCCTCGACTGTATCTGATATTATGTTACTTTACAAAAGTCGACAGGAATAATGTTTACATTTAGCCGGCAGGATAAGAGTTCCTCACTGGTGGAAACGTGAGATTTAAAATTTTGATAACATGAGAGTGAGACCGTGCCGAGCAATTCTACTGGAATTCCGTTTTCCGACGACCAGGAATCATACCGAAACCCCGCATGAAGGCCGCCAGCAAAAATCAACAGCGATGCCAGTCTTTACTTACGACCATCGATACCGTTGCAATGCCGATTAAATATCTCCATCAATTTTCAAGGACTTTTTTTTCAATACGTATCTTTTGAGATGTTCCAATATGGCCGACCTATATCATTCGAAACAAACAAAGTGGAATTCTAATTAGGAAGCAGTGCAAGCCCTACCATGTATGTGAACTTAAAAAGAAAAATATTTATTTCATCTGGGATTGTGTCAGCTAAGTTAAATTTTTAGTGAATTTTCAATGATTTATTAAATTTATAAAAATTAAATTAATTTCTAATTAGTAATTTTTAAAGCATTATTTCTGTAAATTGATTATTGTGATAACATTGCCTGATGTGTAATTGAAATTGGTATTCATTTAAATTTTGATACTTAGTTCTTATGAAATATAAAAAGTTAACATATTTTGGAATTTGATTAAATGTTATAAAAGTGTTTTTTGAAAAATATTACATCATGTGTTGTGTGTATTATCGAAAGTTTGGAATTGTTCTAAAAGTGTCTGGTTTCTAAAAGTTTTTAACTATAAAAAAAAAATGTGATATTATTATACATAGATGAAATAGCTTTTGAATTTAATTCTAAATGGATTTTTAGGCCACAGTCATATGTAAGAAATAACATTTTATTTTGTGTGTGTAGTAAAACAAAGTTTGTTTATATTTAATATTTCAGAATATTTTTAGTGAAACATTTTTTGAAACCACAAATTGAAATCTTATTATTGCTACAAGGTAAACAAACTAGAAAAATAATGTGTGCTATATAAATCAATATGATTTAAATTTTATAATTTTTGCTTTATTAAGAAAAATATTTGAACAATGTTTAATTAGATCTGTGTGGTGGATATTCTAAAATATTATAAGAAATATCTATGAATTTACATATTTTAGTTTGAATTGAATAATTATTGAGAAATATTTTAGACTTGAATGAAGCATATTGTTGTTAAACATTACTTGAGAAATGATAAATAATATATTGATTTGAATGAAGTTGTTGTTGAAATAAGAAATGTTATATACTTTATGAAATGAATATTATATGGTTTTAAAATGAAAACCAACAATGTGTTTTATGTAATGAAAGTAAAAGAAAATTTTTGAATGTTTAATTATCAATAATACTATTTTAAGTTTAAAAGATGTTTTGTATTTAAAAGAATGTGTGTCTAGTTTAGATGATTTCTATAGATGAAGGTATTAATAAAGGAAGGTGGATAATTAATTTAAATGATGAATAATATGAATAAATAATAAAAAAATAAAATAGAACAGCTGTTCCAGTGTGACATGCGAACAAGTGTGGCACAGTTTTGTCAACCACATTTCTTCAGCTAATTTTGAAAAAGGTTTGGTTTAGAAATTGTTGTAGACTAAGACAATAAGAAAGTAATAAATAATACAAACATACTTTTGTAACTACTAAATAAATTTTATTTATATTTGTAAAAGCAATTAAAAAAAAATAACTTGTATTTCCATGTCTGTTGACATTCCTGTACCTGTGGAAAATCAGAGTTTAATTTTTTGCATGTTCATTCTTCACCCAGAGATGCATGTGGAAAATTTGTAAACATTGTATTGGATACTGTGTCAGAGTCTTGTCATCAGTGATCAAAATGCAATTGAATTTAAGAATTGTCAAATTAATCTTTTTAAAATATTATACTTATTTTATATTACTTTTGATTTACAAAATGCCACCCACATATCTCTGTTGTATAAGTATTTTTTTTTTACAGGTTCAAGAATTTGTTAGATGTTTAAGCACACTACCACACACAACAAATTTATCTTTTTATTTAGTATTTAATATTTTGAATATCTTTTAAAATTGTATGTGTTCTAAAAGAATGAAGGGATTCCAAGGCATAAAATTCTTAGACCTTAAATTTTTAAATATGAATTCTTTAGGTGTAACATTTTTTAAATATAACTCTTAATTTTAAATTTGATTGATTTTTTTTTTTCTTTGACACCCCTGTAAGATAAAGGTTGTGTGTTAGGGCCCAACGCACATCCGCGTCTTGCAGAGGGGGGAAAATTGTAATGATTTAACTTTTAATTCAATAATTACCCTAAATAATAAATTAACTTTCTATTCTGTCTCATTCCCTAATACAAAAGTAAAGAGTTCATTCTTATTTCCTGATCCCCTTCCAAAGTATCCTATAATTTATTACATCACGCGCTCTTGAAAAGGATTAATTCTGCTTAAACTAATTATAAATCTATCAAAAACAATCCCTTTTTAATTCCCTATCTACTATATTTCCCTGGAATCCCCTTATTCTTAACCACGTGCTTATGACGTTTGATGGGAATTTTCCCTAGTATATAAGCAAAAACGCTCTCTCTTTCATACTGCGCTTGCTCTTTTTCATACAATAGTTCTGTTCTTACCAAAATGATGTAACCAAATACCTACTGAAAATGGTCTCTCTCGCTCACAGCTTTAAATAAAAGTAAAAAGTCACTACGCCTCGACTGTATCTGATATTATGTTACTTTACAAAAGTCGACAGGAATAATGTTACATTTATATATATATATATATTCTGATGTGTATAGGGTATATCCACATATAGTAAGTGGGGAATTATCCTTTGAATACTCATAGAACTGAATAAAATGGCTAACATCTCCTTTATGACTTTTTATTCATTTAACTGTAGATTCGTGTCTATTATATAAAAGATTTTTATGGCAGGTGAAGGAGGTAATACCGGGACATGTTGCAGCACAAAAACCTAAAAATTAGTAGGTGTCCCGTTTATTGGGAAGAAAAGTAAGTGGTCACTTCATCCATTTTTGAAGTCAGCTTGTTCAAATTTATGAAACTAAGAATCGTTATCTTAAACTAACCTTTTCGCTTATTTTTTTCCTATATAGATAAATCCCACAGTTTCATTTCTTAAAATTCATGCTTAGATAGGGGGGGGGGGGGGTGGGGGATTGACGGGTTTTTAATTTTGAAACCAAACAATATAGAAAAAGGAGGTCGCCGTCTCATTAAAAAAAAAATCGGGGTATGGTTGGCATGAAGCATTGATGCCAGGTTATCAGAATTTGGTTCATTATTTAGCTTGAGCGACTTCCATCAACATGGTTGGCCTAATACACATGCATCTAATATTTCTTCGGTAGTTCCAATGAAAATAGTTCTATTTATTTTTAAAATCCACATGTCCCCATACCAAAAGTAAAACTATTATTCTTAGAATCTTAAGCTAAAAAGAATATACAATAGCTTCACAGACCCGACAGTATTTTAAAGTAATTTAAAACTAAATGCATTAATAATTCCTGGTTAGTCCTAACGGAACCTAAAAGTTCCACTTCAAAAAAGGTTTTGAAAGTAAAGTAAAAAGGTTTACATTTTTTTTTAATTTTACAAATAACAATATTTCTCAGGGCTTATAAAATAAGAAGAAAAAAAAATATGCAATGGACTTACATGTGAATGGTTAGATGTTTAACTGCGGAAAAACTAAATATCACACATACCCCGCAACGAAATGGCAGCTCGCGCACATAGCGGGAAAATATTCCTCCTCAACGATTATCACAGAATTGTTGATTCCACATGTCCATGATAGAGGAAATTATTTAGTTTTGGGTTCAGAGCGAGCGTACTATTTTTTATTACGAACATCTACGTTTGAGTGCTTCGCCTTCTTCTCTCAACAGACCCCTGAGAGACCCTTGCACGGAAGCACTGAGAAACATCATGTAACGTTATGTTCATTAATAACGCTTATTATGCTTGTGTGCTTAAAAACCTAAGTGAACCTTTACTTTTTTTTATTCATATGTTTCTATGTAAATAAATGTGTTTGTTCGAAAACCACGACAATTCGATCCGATTAAATAACAACATTTAGTATTAATTCTGAAACGTACCGTTGGTAATGAATGAATAGAATATTTTTAATACTAATTCTAGTAGAGAGTGAGTACATTAAATTACCTCAAGAGCTTAAACAGTTAAAATGAGTAATTAATATATATTATTTGTACTTTGAAGTTAGTATAAAGGAGTATAAATTTGAATTTATGAATATCCTTATTTTGTGTGATGTTAAAAAATTAATAAATTTCATATTTTTTTCAAATTTCGATGCATTCCCGGAAATTTCTGAGAAGGAAAGAAAAATAAAAGCATGAAGTTAGAAATCGTAGTATTGATATCCTACTTTATTGAAGTAGAAGGCATTAAATATAATTTTCTGCAACTTTTCAGCCGGTGTAAAAACGTAGAATTATTAGCGAAAAAAGAGGGAGTACAGTTTTTGAAATGAGAAATATGATTTTTTTTTTCTTAAAATACTATTGTTTAAAAAAAAAAAAAAAATATTTCTTTCCCATCCCCATTGCAGTTTGGTAAACAGGAGGGGGTGCGAAATATTCAGTTGTCTCCGAGGGCACTGAAAACCTTAGATACGTGACTGGACGTACGGGCTCCATTAAAACACCCAACCTATCCAGTTTGCCTCCTGGCTCGCTGAGTCTAAATATTTTGCCATTTAGGCCTTTCCAAAAGTAATTTGCCGACCCCTGATTTAATGTAAACTATGGTGTAATATAGATAAATATTGCATCAAAAAAAGAAGAAAAATAAAAGGAGAAAAGTGAAGTAGAAACATTGTTCACAACTGAGTCACGCTTAACGGAAATGAACAGAAGATAATCTGTTCCAACAAGTAATGCGCAAAGTTTGCATGCATGACTGATAAAAACTGATTATTAAATGAAACAAAAACAAAACCAAAATTTTTCGAAATGTATTTAAAACATAGAATAATTTTTTAAAATAGGTCAGCCATGCGACCGTTTTTAATCTGTCCTATAGCCATAGTAACTCTCTCTCTATCAGATGAAACAATTTAATGAATTAGATTATTTTCAAATTAATTCAGAGAGGGAAATATTACTTTTTTTACTTTAGCTTTATAAAACCTTTTTTTTTAAGCTCAATTTAAAATATCAGTAGGCTTTACTGCTGTACTATTTTTAATCAAAACATCGCTATTAAAAATATTATTATATGCCTATTTCATCTTATGTATTATGAATATGACTAGGCTGACTTAATTTTTTTATGTAAAAAAAAATATGATTGTTTATTAACGTCGCACTGAGAAGCAGTACGACGGCTATTGGATGACGGATCTCATAATTTTGCCTATCATCAAGTGACGAGAACGATTTTTGAGATGGCACCTTCCTCTTCGCATGTTCACACTCCGATATTGGGAGGATTTGGGACCTTTGATCAAATTTAACGTGCATTAGCCCCTCTACATGGTGGGTGTTTCGCGGTATCAGGTATCGATCCCACGATTAGACGAAAACAATGCCGTCGCGAATCCGCAACCATGACCACTAGGCTACAGCACTGTAAAATAGAAGGTAATACCTTATTACCGAGCACACAGATACGAGGCATTCAAATTTCCTGCTACCGTGTCATATATTTTCAGTGAATTTCGCAAAATTATGCCAACTGCGAAAACTTTTACACTATCCACTTTCAAAAGAATTATAATATTTAATTTGACAACTATCTCTTTTTTCGAAAAATAAGTGTTAATAAATAATCTATTTTACGAGGGCTATCCAGAAAGTATATTACGTTTTGGAATAAAAAAAATAAACAAATTATAGGAAACAAATTTTATTATATACAGATAAAAGCCACACTCAAATACTACTTTTCTACATAGTCACTATTCAAATTAAGGCATTTATCGTAGCGATGTACGAGCTTGGAAATTCCTTCGTCGAAAAATTCGGCCTCCTGCGCCTTCAACCACTTCGTTACCTCTTCTTGCAGCTGTGCGTCGTCATCAAAACGCTGCATAGCCAGCCACTTCTTCATTGCTGGGAATAGGTGGAAGTCGCTCGGTGCCAGGTCAGGACTGTACGGCGGATGAGGAAACAACTCCCACTTAAAAGATTCAAGAACTTTACGAGTGACATTTGCCGTGGGGGGCCGGGCGTTGTCGTGAATCAACAAGATCTTAGAGCTCAACATTCCTCTGCGCTTGTTTTGAATTGCTCTTCTGAGTTTTTGGAGAGTTTGGCAATACCTTTGAGAGTTTATTGTAGTGCCTCTTTCCAGGAAGTCCACCAAAATCACACCTTTTCTGTCCCAAAAAACAGTCGCCATCATCTTCCTTGCCGACATTGTTTGCATGCATTTCTTGGGTTTTTGGGGAGAACTTGTGTGCCCCCACTGCATTGATTGCAATTTCGTTTCACAGTTCACGTGTTTCACCCATGTTTCGTCACCAGTAACGATGCGATCGAGTAAAGAGTCACCATCCTTATGGTAAGCGTCCAAAAAGTTCAACGCTTTTTGTGGTCCTCTGTCAAGATTTTTGGAATCCATCTTGCACAAAACTTGTGGTAACCAAGCTTTTCGCTGATGATTTCGTGCAACAAACTTCGCGAAATTTGTGGAAAACTCAAAGAAAGTTCCGTTATTGTGAAATTTCGATTTTCACGGACTTCAGCATCGACTTTTTCGACAAGTTCGGCAGTCACTATGCTGGGTCTCCCACTTCGATCTTCGTCGTGAACATTGGTTCGGCCATTTTTAAATCTTATGACCCACTGACGCACTCCACCTTCAGTGATAATGTTGTCCCCATACACTTCACAAAGCTGCCGATAGATTTCTATCGGTTTACAGTTTTTTGCAGTCAGAAACCTTATTACTGCACGCACCTCGCAGCTCGCGGGATTTTCAATTAACGCAGACATTTTAAACCGTCACAATATCTGAACAGAGCACAGCACGAACCTCTCACTAGCACGGCTAGATGCCCACTGAGCTGCGCAACGCTCTGACCCCAAGATGGCCGCGCTAGCCCCGCCCCTAGCGGACACAGACGAAAACGTAATCTACTTTCTGGATGGCCCTCGTATTTCCACTTTTTATTACTATTCACATAATAAACAAAAGACAATGTCTTGCATGAGAAACATACTTAGTAAATAATTTGTAACGGGTTTTCACGCGGCATTTTTTTGCATTTCTCTTTGGGGATTGCTTTACTATGATGTTTGACCTGAGAATCTCGTCATGCAAAAGAAGAGTGACTTGAATAAATTGACATTTCTTTATCAGAAGTGACATCAATGAGATAGAGAGACTGGAAATAATAGTGAGATCAAGACAGGAGGAGACAGAGGAATTAGCGAGAGTAATGGGATTAATATATTGGATCGAGATACAGTAAGGCGAGATATTTTAAACGTATATTCGGGGTTCGATTCCCGTCTCTAGAAATCCAATGGCATCGGATCCAGCTGAAGCAAGTCTGTTGTTTAGAGCTGTTGAGTGATTATCCGTTATAATATTTAGTTAAGGACGTAATTAAGTGAACACATTCCACATTATTAATTTATTCTATTTCATCAGTAGGGATCCCATGAAATATCTGGAGTTCTTGAACCATTGTGCCGCTGAAGCGACGCCTAGTAAAGCCACAACCAAAGCTGTATAACCGTAACTGATATGTGGACAAGATGAGGAAATGGAACATGAACACCAGTTCACCTGGAGATGGAGATTCTGGCAGATTGAGGGCGGAGTTGCTTCTTATTGCAGTTAGAGTTCTCGCGGTTGTCTTCTATAGCTTTGACTGATTTTCTTAAAATTCTTATGTGTATTTGAATTCTTTAGATTCTCCTCGTTTAATTAATTTTAACCTATTTTATTTAACTTGTGAATGTTTTAAAATAAGTTGTTTATCTTGATTCGGTTGTCATATCTGTAACTAAAACTTACCGTCAGTCTGATGAACTCGTTTTTATACTCGTAAAATATTCACAAGTTAAATAAAACAGCTTAAAAATAATTAAAACAAACTGCGAAAGCTATATATACATCAGAACTAAAATTAGTTCTAATCTATAGAAGCACACACAAACAGCAGATTTTCCAATTACAGCCAGAAACAAATCCGCCTTCATCCTGCCAGAATCTACGTAATTAGGTGAACTTAATTCTTTCCTGTTTCATTTTCTTCAACTCATTCATCTATCAGTTACGGTTATAGAACCACAGTCGGGGCTTTACTCGATGTTCGCCTCAGCGGCACATGAATGAAAGAGAATATTTTATCGGATCCTTCCTCCTAGTATTTGCATAAAAAGAATTTAATAAATGCTGGATAATAAAATAATTCCCAGGAGACCTATTTTATAGCATCAAAATCTTGTCGCGTGAGCTCGATTTTCCCAGGGGAGAAAAAAAGAGCATTGTTCGGATATTAACACATCGATCAATAACTCCCGAGACTAACCCAGAGATGACGCTCGTAGTAAACCAGTAACCAGGTCTTTCTAGAGTACTAACCTTTGCTTGAAACGTGTCAAAATTTTAAGTCGATCGGACCAGGAAAAAGGTTTTTTGAAGTGAAGTGAAAAAGGTTTTTTCCAAGTGGGTGCCGCGATTGCTTTCGAAGGAACAAAAACAGCAACGAGTCGATGATTCAGAAAGCTGTTTATCACTATTTACTCGCAACAAAAAAGATTTCTTGCGGAAAAAAAAAAAAAAGATTTGGAAAAGCATTGGAACGATTGTATCACCCTAAAAGGTGATTAACAAAAGGTGTTATGTTGATGAATAAGAAAAAATTTTGCAAAAAAAAATGTTGTTTTCAATGTTAGACTCGGGAGTTATTGATCAATGTGTTATACTGAGATTTGAATCTTATAAATTTTTTAGAGTACATTAAATGTCATCAAATTTGTTGTAATGACTCTCTGATAGTTGTTAATAAACCTATACAGACGGTGATCAGACTAGAAATTCACAATTTAATGAAGAGACACTGGATAAGAATTAACACAATTTTTTAATCAAGTATGAATATGAAGAATTTCTCTCCCTCATTCTCTCTTTCTTTCTCTCTCTCTCACTCTCAGTATATTCTACCTCAACGCGTTTGTAATCAAGCCGAATGTAATCAATATTAAAGATCAAACTTACCAGCATACTCGGGTCCGAGTATGTTAACTTGTGGAGCCTAGGAATTCGAGCGATTATACCAACTTCCACTCACTCTAAAAGATTCCTATGTACAGTCCGTCAACTATGGATGTATGTTCACCTACTACAACTGTGACTACTCGCTATTATTCACAATCCTCTAACCCAACTTCTTACTTTCCAACCATTTTACATTCAGTTTGGCTTCATTTATATACCGTTTCTTATATTCAATTAATTGCATTTCTTTTACTTCATTTAATTTGAGCAAATCACGTTTCATTAGGTTGGATGGAGATATTACTTTATGCATAGTTCCCAAGGTTTGTAAGGGAAAATCGCGGATAACCCAGCGTGACATTGTTTAATTCTGAACCTTTCTGTCAAGTTCTGAAAATATTTGAATGTACAGTACAACGATAAAATTTTCTTGATATTTCAAAACTGTTTTACTCTTTTAATATCCTTTAAACTTAATTTGGAGACGAAATGTTTCTGTAATATACTTTCAAATACTGTTCCCATACGTCTGTTCTTAGATCAACTAACATCTCAATTCTTACATCGATCGATGCATTTCATACATAAAAATAGATTGGGAAAATGGTGAAAATGTCGTTCTAGAAAGTCTATAATTAGAAATTAGAGATGCGCAGTTTCAGATATATATCTCTCTTAAGAAGGAATCGATGTTTAAAATGAAATATTACCTGGCAGAAAAACCTACTTGATAAATAAAGATTTAATTTTAAAAGAGTTTTCTCTTAAAATAAAGTTTGTCTTAAAGCTTTTGATAGATTAAAATAGTGCTTAGATAAGAATAATTATTTACTTTTATATGCAGATTGGAGTATAATTTTAACACTTTTGCAGATATGAATAAAATAGCCTTCATTTAAATTATGATGCAAAATGATCTGAATGTAATGATATTCAAGTTTATAAGCCATATTATCATGCTTTCAATTTTATTTAGAGTTAAGATTTTGATTTTGTACTTTAATGTCTTAGCTGACTGGTTCATTGAATATTTTCATTTTGTTTTGTCTTTTCTTTGTGTATTTAATATTCTCTGTTAGCTGTCACACATTGTGTAAATTAGAACTGTAACACTTGCTGTGGATTCAATAGCATTCAATATGTGTAAGTATTAAAATGTAATATCCTAAGCACTCGGACAAAATTTAGCTTATCAAAAACTTTGAAAATCCCGATCAGTTTAATAATAAATCATCTGTCAATTTTTTTCTACCTATTAAAATTTTTACTGTCTGCGAAAATGAAAATTTACATTTACACTATTTTATTTACTTATGTATTTCCTGAGTATATTGTCAATTAAAAAAATCCAGTTACCATATACATTAAATTAAACATTTATTGATTTTTATCGCAACACTTAAAAGGGACACGAGGACTAATCGGGATGAGCCTCGTAATTCTGAGCCTCTGTCAAATGACGAGGGACTGCACCTGGACTGCCTCCTCCCCCCCCCTTTTCCAATCTTCCATACCACGCCAATGTAAGAAAACTGGGACCTATACAGATTCAATGAGCACCAGCTCAATTACACAGCGGGTCTTAACTTTACTCGGACTCCAATCCACAACTCGATGGAACAATGCCAGCCGCGAGTTCTCGTGATCATAAGCCCTTGACTACCGCGGACGTAAATTAAACTTCCAAAGAAAGAGAAAAAAAAAACTTGAATAAACATTCAAAATCAGTGTCGTCCCATAAGTATGTAACATTCTCTTTAGTGTACATGTATATTTCAATATTATAAATTGTTTGATCAACTTTTAAATGTAGGGAAAATTCCCGCAATTGATGAGCAGGTTCTTTCGAGGGAATTCTAACTTTTATTCTACAGTAAAAAATACGCTAAATTTCTTTCTAACAGGAAGCAGTTATCACATTCACATATAAATATACAATAACACCAAACCAATTTAATTTTCCCATAATCACCAAATACTTAAACACATTATCATATTATTGGGCACATTTACTCTAACACTAATTGATACATACAGTGACTCGTTTTTTTCCCATTCTATAACTTTCCCGACTTGCCTAGATGCATCTAGTTTTTTCGCCAAAAACCTCCACTACCCATTCGGCATTACTGCTTGGCATATGCTCATTTTGAATGTAAAACCATATTTCCAGCCCCTATAGTCGTTCTGCAAGGAAATCAACGAAGTCAAAATTTTCGGAACAATATAATATTATATAATATTGGTTATCCGGCTACAAATAAGAAATTTTTGAATTTCTAGGTTTTACAAGCAAAAGTTGTCGATTTTGGTATTGGGCGTTGGGTAACAGGTGCCTTTGCGCTAAGTTATTTTTACAAGATAAATTGGAACCTCAACAAATTTCATGTGCAGCAGCCCCACTATACGACGGATCTTTAGTTGCATCAGGAGTTGAACTTCGATTCGACGGAAACAAAAAGCGGACGCGAGTTCACGACCATGACCACTAAGCTATCGCAACCAGTGGAAGTAGAAAGAAGAATTAGAAGTTAAAGCTACACGTCCGATAAAATCGAGCTGTTTAGAATGTTTGCTTAGAACAGCTGAGGATCAGCTGAATAGATGATGATGGAGGTCTTGGAGTGAGATGGTTGACTGAAAGAGGCTATTGAAGGAGTGATGAAGGATTTAATTGAAGGGGTCTGAGTTGGAATGTAAAGTGGTATAGAGGGGTTAGATGAAAATAATTATTATAGGATTGGTAGGATAGGGCATGGGTTCCATTATTGGGAACAAAATTTAGCTGGGCCCTTAATAATAGGTTAGAATGTTTTGTTAGTCTATTATAGAATCTTCCAGAGAAATAGTTGATGGGCTTATTAACAGGAGGGATGTTGAGATCTTTGTGTATGACAGAATTTCTGACATGCCAAGGAGAGTTAGTAATCATGAGGAGGATTTTATTTTGAAGGACCTGTATTTTTTTTAATGCGAATAGGGGCGGCATGCCCCAAGAGTAGGATAGAGCGGATTATTTGTTTGCAAAGAATTTTGTTAGCAAGAGTTAGTACTGAATTTCTACCAATTAAAGGTGTACAGTTATAAATTTTGGCCCAGTATTTGTATATTATTGTTTGGATATGAAGTTTGAAGTTGGGTTTGGAGTCCAGAATAACTCCTAGGTCCTCAGAGTCTCAAGAGATTTGATCATTAAGAAATTTAAGTTTTTTATTGGGAGGGGGAAATGACATTTTCTAAATATGAGAGCTGTAGTTTTATTAGTGTTTGCAGCAATCTTTCAGAGTGTCATCCACTATTCTATTTTTAAGGAGATTTTGAAATGTATTCATTATGCAGATATGATTTTTTCCTTGGGTGAGGATTGCTGCGTCATCTGTGAATAAATAAAGACTATTATAGGGACCCAGTGGAAAATCATGTGTGAACAAATTATAGCAAATCGGGGAGCTAACAGATTCTTGAGGTTAACCAACTTGTATTTGACATATTGTAGAAAGAGTATTATTTAGTTTAACTTGAAATGTTTTATTTTTATAGTAATTATTTAATATGAGACTATTAAGTAAAGGGTTATATGTGACGGGGAATTTATATTGGCTTCAAGATAATTTTGTACTATTGAGTCTGTTTTTTTTTTTTTCAATATGATCATCATCATTTGGAGTTGGAATTTCCTGGAACGAAGATTCAAGGTTAAGGGCAAGCAGGTCAGCTTTTTCTTTATCAAAGAATACCAGACCATTATTGCCTATTAGTGGGGGGGGGATATTGTAATGTTGATTAGAAAGTTTTTTGTTCATATTAAAAAAGGAGTTATCTTCGGTATTAAGCTGTCGGAGTAGGTTTTCCCATTTTTTGTTTTTAAAGGTATTTATTTCATTTTTAATTTGCTTTTCGAGGTTATTACTAATGGGTTTCAAAGGAGGGTATCTGGTATTTTGCCATTGTTTTCTGTACCTATTTTTCTCTTTAATTAGGTTTCTGATATGAGGGGGGAGTCTAAGATGAGGTTTTTTGGATGGATCTGGTATTACTCGCATGGTTAATTGCATTTTTGATATTAATAGTAAACGATGTAATTGATTGGTCTAGATCAGAGATATTATTAATAATGAGGTTACCTTTTGTGATACTGTATAGAATTTCTTGATAGTGGAACCAATTAGTAGTTGTGAGAGTGCGAAAGGGGATAAGGAGAATTTTATTGAAAGAGATATCCATTGGTATAGGATTATGGTCGCTATATAGTTCATTAACACATTCGATATTGCAAAATGGTATGTTTTTGAGGATAACAAAATCTATTATAGAGTAAGCATTACTATTGTAAGGAATGTGAGAGGGTGAGTCGGAAGCAGCTATTTAGAGGTTATTACTGTTGCACATAGCATGAATAATTTTACCTGATCTGTTAGCCCTGCCTCTGTTCCAGGTCGGATGTTTTGCATTAAAGTCGCTTATTAAAATTCTGGTGGTGGTGTCAGAGAGGATATTGAATTAGATCGTTATGGTTGATGAGATTACGGAGGGATGGTAAATTTTAGAGACTGTGAAGTATTGGTTGTCTTTGGTATTGATATGGATGGTAGTATTTTCAGAGGTGGAGGTATATTTAATAACCATAAGAGAATGAATCCTATTTTGAATTAAGATTGCAGTGCCTCCGCCCCGATGGGTTGATTTGTCAGAACGGTATATATTATAATTTGGAATTTTAAATTTTTCAGAGAGTTTGAGTTTCCTGGACTCCTAGGATGTCTGGGTTGTAATCATCTATGAAATTTTGGAGTTCTTCTACTTTTGATTTAATATCATTTGCATTCCAGCTTGCAATCAGGAGGGATGGGGGGTAGTTTATTCAGCATATTAAATTTTAGAACTAGATGGACATCATACTGCAAATGACTTGAAATGATTTTTCAATTTTTGAACATAAATCAAGTTTATTATCTGCGAATATTTGTCCTATTAATTTATATTGTTGGTAAGTTTCCATTATTATATCAAACTTAAAATATTTGAAATTTTTTTTAAATTTTATTAACGAAGGGAAGACTGGAAGGTTGGCTATCATTGGTGGGTGTGGTGTTTAGATAGCTTTGGCTATTGTTGTTTTTTGGTATTTTTACGTCGTTCTTCCCAGTAATTTGTGGTTGGTGGGGGAAAGGATCCAAAATTCTCATAGGGGCAACCAGAGTAATTTGCTGTATGATCTCCACCGCATTTACAGCATTTGGGGGGGGGGGGGGCTTTCAAGAGTTTTGGTACAGCTATGAGTTGGATGATTATCTCCACATTTCACACATTTAAATTCCCTAGTGCAGAATCTAGAATGGTTGAAAATAACTTTGACAGCGATAGCATTGATTGGGTGTTTTTCTTTTACGGAGAGGCTCAATTTTAACTGAAAGGTATCCAATATTACTGATTTCGAAAATTTTCTTGTTGTTTTCTGTTTTTGGAATTGTAACTAAATATAAGGGAAGTGGCTGGTTATTGTTATTATTATTATTATTATTATTATTATTATTTTTGGATTTTAAGTTATTGCATTCATTGACTATAAGATTACATGCAACTAATTCCTAAATAATTTTGCGTGGGAATAATTAATTGGGAAGCTTTTAATTATACATTTAAGGATTCTCTCACTTGGTAATTCAAATGTGTGAGTTTCTAAATTCCTCTCTTGAACGTGATTTTGGGTTGTTCTGAATGCTTCAACTGTAGGGGGGGGGAGATTTTTAAACTATTTCTTTTATAGTCGCCTTTGAGTCGCATTTTGTCAATTTCACAATATTTTCAAGAGTTGCTCTTGTATCGTCAATATTAACTAAGATGATTGGAGGAGGAGGTTTCTTAGCTTCCTCTTTTTTTCGGGGAATTCTAAGTCATATTCACCATTATTATTAGTTTTGTTATTTTTAATTTTATCACTTTATTAAACATTTTTAGTTTTGTTATTTTTGTACTTACTACTTGAGAATTGTTATCGTCCATATCAGAAATGAAATCCTCATAGCTCTCGATGTCTGAATCTTCATCAGAGAGCTCAGAATATTTGTTGTTTAATGGAAGGTTAAATTCCTGTTTTTTGAATTTTTTTGAGATTGTATCAGTAATTCGTTTTGGAGAGTTTAATTTTCTTTTACTTCTTAATTCGTGAAATTTATTATCTTTACTTACGGTAATGATGGTAGGAGTTGATTTTAATTTTGAAGCGGTTTCAGAAGCTAGGTTATTAAGTAGAGTTTCAAATCTTTCGTTAGCTTCCTGTTGCGATTTTTCCATAAGTTTTATTTTGAGTTCCAGGTTGGAGACAGTATTGTTTAGAATCTGATTCTTATTTTTAAGATGATTCATAATATCATCTTGGGTTGTGTTTTCTATTTCGTTTCATAGTATTTTAAGAGTTTCGAAAACACTGGGTGGGCAGTCCAAACATGAACCATTTTCAACAGAAGGAATAAATTTTTTAAGAAGGGGAGAATTAGATGAAGAGTGCTTAAGTTGTGATTAGAGAAAAAAATCATTACAGGCTTCAGGAGTAATTATCGAGTCACCGAAAATGGCACTTACCTCCTCTGGTTTCAGCAGTCCAGCAACAGTCGATTTGAGTTCCTTGTAACTTGACGTGGAAATCCACAGCAATGAATGAAGGATAGCGAATTTTTATGAGTTAAAAAATAGGCCTAAGAACGCAAAATGTTCAAAAGCGCTTAGCGTCCACTAGCAAGCTAACTTAACAAAGGTGGTTAGCAAATGAAAGTTCAAGATAAAAAAAACAGTCCAAATATTCACTAAAACTTATATCACCGAAAGTCACAAGAAGATGCAAGAAAAAATTTGCATGAAAAAGTCCTTATGAGAGTCGATGGGAATAGATTGCAATTGGCTCACAACACATATAAATTGGCCGGCCTGACTGCCGTCGAACTCGATAATCTATTGGAAATCAACACAATTCTAATAATTTTTTTTACATTATTTTAATGGCTTTTTTAAAAATTTAACCTTTAAAATGTGCTGTTTAGATTTGAGGACTAGAACGTCAACATTCGTTATTTTGAAATTTCTTGTCAAAATGTACTTTGTAAATTTTTTTCGCTGAATTAGAGGAAGGGTGCCTTAATGGAATGCTTATCATGAGTTTTGGTGAGGCATTTCTTAAAAATTTTAATAATGTTTCCTGGTTATTTTATGGACAAGTTCGACTTTGTAAACAACAACAATGAACCAAACTCGCTCGCAAACCTTCCCGACTTCCGGTCATTCTTGATCAATGGGAAATCAACGAAATTTAACTAAGTTTTGTACATTTTTAACTCAAATTTTTGAAACTTTTTGAACTCTATTGAAAAAAGGTGTTATATAGATTTCAGATCTCAGGATTTTTTTCGATTTTTATTTCTTTATTTATACTAAAATACATTGTATTTTTTGGAAAGGTTAACATAATTGCTTGCTTTATCGCGATTTTTGGTGACCGATAGTATATTTAGGTGGAGCCGTTTTGCTTAGTAACGTATTTGCTATGATGTATCATATTTGATTTTTTCTTGTAATGTGCTGAATTAGGAATATAATTACTGCATTGGTATACATTTTATTTATTCCGACATTCTTCTTTATCGAAGGAAAAGTAATTATGAGTGTTTTCGGAAAAGGTTTTATATTTTTGTTTATTGTTAATTAAGAATAAATTTATTTACGCATGAATTGATTGTATATCAAAATATTCAAATAAGTGCTTTTTATTAACTTTCACTAATTCAAACAATTGCTGAATTGATTTACAAAATCAATATTTTATATCAACAAAGCATTCATGCATCTGAAAATATTTTTTAGTTATGTATTTAGTTAATTTTGTGTTGTATTAAATTATTAGTTGACTTGGAAATTATGTGATTGAATCTAAATTCTTTTCTTGTATTTATTTAAAAATTCTTATATAAATATTTAATTTTATGCTAATTAAAGTTTAACAATTACTGTATTTATAATTTATTGAATCAACTAGTATATTAAATCATAATGTCATGATTATTATTTCATAAATCATAACATGTCCAAAAAACACCAGTAGTGTTTTTTTAATTTCTATTATATAGCTGTGGATCATATTCCCCATGAAAAAAAATTTATTAGATAACCTAAAATTTAAAAAAAATCATGTCAATTTTAATCAAGTTCGAGGTCAAATGGATGTTAGCTTAATAAATGTTTTTTTGTCACTGACAAAAAGATTTCTATTGTTAAATTGAATATATGAAATATTGAATTTAAAACACCAGTGCATCTTTTCTTTTTTTTTTTTTTTTTTAAATGTTTTGCCAGAAATTTTACAAGTTGCCCAACTTTCTACACACAAGAAATTTAATTATAAACAAAATGAAGTAAGAAAATAAGAAACAACAATTATAAGCACATACACATGAGTAAATAAGTAAATACAATTTTATTCACTGACAATAAATAAATTGTTTCAATGAGTTTGATAAAGGACTTAGACCTGATAAAACAAACTTAAAAAAAAAAAAAAAAAAAAAAAAAGGTTTATGAATGCTGTAACTAAGGAGATTTTCACTCTTGAATTTCCAACTTTTTGTTCTCCTCAATAAATTTCAATTTAACACATTTTTCTTTGAATCAATTACTCTTAAGAGTAAAATATGAAGATTGTTTTAACAGAAATTAAGTAATTCTTATATCTAATTCTCTTCAGCAAATCTAACATCTTTCCTTTTATTAAATAAGCCAGTTAGTCAGAGAAAACAAATTACAACACTATAAAGTTAATTTGATTGAAATAAACTAAAAATTTTGTCCTGTCTATGTATTCAAAATTCACCAAATCAAAACAGATTTTCATCCTCCAAAAATATTTATTAAAATATTCCCATGAAATCAAAACATGTGTACAAACAAGGAATCATAAAATTTTTACATAATAAAAATAAAAAAAATTCTTTTTAGATTCAAATTTGAAAGGAAATTGGATACAATTCGGAGTACTCAAAAGTTAAATTTCTTTGAGAATTGTAATTTAATTGCGAAAAAAAAAATTGAATCATTTTGCTTCAGCTGTAATAATAATTGTGTAGTATGCAGCTTTTGCTCCATTTCATTCTTTTCAGACAAGATTATATCTGTCTAGCAACCTATGTCTTTGGTATCCAGCTTCAAACTATTTATACATTGAATCTCTTTGATAATTCATTCATCTTCTGAAAAAAATTGAGAGAAGACATTAATGAAAGAAAATTTATTTTTAAAGCAAAATTTATAATTACTATTTTTACTCAAAATTCCTCATAATACAATATAAATTTAAAATAAATTGAAAAAATATTTGATGAGTAATGCGTGGATTAAGTAAATTAAATATGCACATGTATTAAATTTCTTTATAATACTAATAAAATTTGAAATACCAGTTAGAGGAGCACTTGATGTTTTACATTTCAGTTGCCTGTTATACCGGTTCAAAGAGCTCAAAGAAGTTTATTTTCCATCATGTTAAAATATTGATGGAACATAATCTGGGTGTTCTGCATCATTTGAAGGTTTTCCTACAAAGTAGTTTAAATACAAATTTCATTAACAATATATATTGTAAACAGTTTTATAAAAAAATGTTTTGTATGATATTTAATTATGTTTAATTTATAAGATTTGTAATAACTATAGTTGACATATTTGCAAGAAATAGAATAATAATCCTTTTCACTTTATACCAACGCTTCATGTATTATTTATATTAGTGAAAATTATTTCATGAAATAATCTCAATCATACTGTGTAAAACAATACTTTTTTTTTTTTTTTTTTGGAAAAACTGACCAATTATAAATGTAAAATCTTAAAATTAGAAACGCAAAATGAATGTTTCTGAATAATATTGTGATAATTATAGCTCGTATTGCAATAAATATTGTGACAATTATAGTTCGCATTGCAATATAATTACATCGTGCTGCACAAGAAACGGTGAATCTAATCAATAAAAATTCAAGCATACATAAATTATGTATATATTTACATACATAAAATTAAACATAATATTTACATACATAAAATTAAACATAATATT
>BMAW01018800.1:141535-228105 GCA_019974015.1 Nephila pilipes | reverse complement strand
ATAAAATTAAACATAATATTTACATACATAAAATTAAACATAATATTAACATAAATAAAATTAAAACATCTAAAATGTTTACATGAAAAATGCCGGAAGTTCCCATAACTCATGCAAAACCCCGCCAAATGTTCGCCAAGGTGGTGAAATTGTAGTTTAGAGTAACTACTTGGCAAGATTTGAAAAATCGCTAAATTTGGCGATTTTTACGGCGGAGCCTGAACTCCTCGAAGCTGAAAAGTAGGAATTTTTCGACTTACCTGTTTCAGTGGCGTCTCGATTTTACGGCGGGTACACAGTAATAACGGTTTTAAAAAACTACTTGTAGGTTTCATCCTGAATAGAATGATTGTGTCTTCGTCTCCACATGTATTAATCCATGTAAGAATTAAATTCTCCCTCGACAAAGAAACTGGGATTGGAGTAAATGATTGACGATAAGGTAAAAGACGCAGAAAAACAATATCATCCAAGCAGGAGAAATTGAATAAAAAAACGTTTAAGAACGTAAGACGCAAAAGCACAAAAACACAGCAAAATTAATAAACCACTGAACTGCACAACTAGTACACCGGAATAACGGACAAAGAAAATTCTAGGAACTCTGAGAAGTCGGCACTAGACAATGGAAAAGGCCAAACGATTTACCCATGATTGGTTAAGATTAAAAATATATATATATTTAGTTTCGCTTTAGAAACGGAGACTTAAATAGGTACTGTATGTAATGGACTAAATTCATGTGACGTCATGATCACATGATATCTCGAACACGTGATACCCGTAGATGTAAACAAGTCTTGTATTCACTGGCTTTGCTCTGCGTTTGTGAAACGCGTTATGCTTCATAAGCTTAAGTAACTTACATTTTTTAGATATACTACATTTTAATTGAATGAGAAATTATCATAAGACTTTGTTTTATATATTTTTCACCCTAAATAAATACCAAAATCGAAATTTTGGATTGCTATAGTATAAATGTATGGAATCATTTTTCTATTAACAATCTGAAATAATAGCTGTAAATTTATTTTGTTTATATATAGACATTTTATTATAATTATGAAAAATCCTAATTTAACTGTGATTTTCCTGATAAAAGGGAACTTTTCCATTTCGCCGGCGCAAATCTCGCCAAGCAGACTTTATTGGTGACAACACATAGGATACACTTATTCTGTTTGGCATTGGTTGTATCATTATTGGCGGCATTATCGCTTGCCCCGGCGAAATGGAAAAGTACCACTAAAGGTCTTCATTAAATGAGACATACTATAATTCAGAAAGAATTGAATTACACTTTAACAATTCACATTTATTTTTGAGACGGTTTAGAATAATAACAACACTAGAAAAAAACACCAGAGCCTTTTTTTAAACATGTTAGAATCAACCGATGATCTGTTGATACATAATAATATTTATAAACTAAATAATTTGAAAAACAAAATAAGCTTAATCAAAATAAAAAGGTAAAAATAACTCAATGGCCTTTAACAGTGCAAAAATGTATCTTTTTAAATCAGAAAATAATTTAAAGCTTATATCATAAATCTACAAAGAAAGGCCAGAAGCAAGCCTAAATAGGCTTAGCTTATCGAACAATATTTTAACTACAGAGTTAAATGAGAATAATACTTTAGATACATAAAAATATACTCATATTACTTCCTGCCGAATATAAATCATTGAATAAAGTAGGAAGTATTATAATATTAAACATATTAGTCGAAATAAAATGGATATATAATATATATACAACTAGCATATAGGGAAATCCAATGTAAACATAGACCACGCCGGTTTGTTTATGATATATATCACGTGATTCTGTGAATTTAGTCCATTGGCTAAAAGAAAAAAACATCCGAAACAGCTGCCTGACTGTGAGATTGCGCAGGTGTAATGAATTTTGTAAAAAAGTAATCCAGACAGACGGGGGAAAAAAAAAAGATGGAAGACTCTAATTCCGATTAATGTGGTAAATTCAAAAAGGTAGCCCCGGCGAAAGCATAAATAGTGAAAAAAATAGGATCCGAGAATTGTATAACGAAAAAAAAAACATCAGGTGATCCGGCATCCGTATTCGTGTGGCAAATTCGAAAAGCATAAATAGTTGGAAAAAATAGGATCCGAGGATTGTATAACGAAAAAAAAAACATCAGGTGATCCGGCATCCGTATTCGTGTGGCAAATTCGAAAAGGTAGCCCCGGCGATTGCAACAAAAGTGGAAAAAAAATGATCAGAGAAAGGTATAAATATATAAAAAAAAAACTTCTTACTGAAAATCCTGTATCATATGCCTTATTCGTAAAGTTGCCACGGCTAAAGCCACCGCAGAGAAGAGAAAGCATGGTAACCACAATTGGCAAAATATCGCCAAACAAGTGTAAACAACTTTTGTCGCCAACGGGTAGTTACTCTAAAGTACATTCTAACAGCCAAGGTTACTATAAAACAGAGTCGAGCAATGTTTGAAACGAAATACACATGATTATTAAGCAAAAACACATTAAAAAATGAATAATATAACAGAACACTAACCTATTATGAAGTGCTTATTACAAAGCACTGAATTATTATTTGCCTTTCAGTCTTTTCGTTGTACAGCAGCCTCTCATTGTAGTCTCCTAGACGGACTCTTAAGGATATGATACATTTTAACTGCCGACAGTAAATTTGTACCAGTACTCATGCATCATCCAAATGCGGAACAGAAAGTTCCATGTCGACTCTTTTTCGCAGAGCTCATTTCAAAGGCAAAAAAAAAAAATTTCTTGTATAAATATAAAGAAAAATCTACGTACTTCCGTATAGGAACGTATACAAAATAATGGAGATATCGCTATAACCGGAAAAAGAGAAGGTTTTCAAATACTGCAGCGCCCCCATAGTAAGCTTTACGGTTGAACTTGTCCATACCTTATGTTTTAATACGCCGTATTGAATTTTGAAATATTTGTCTTAGTCATAGTGTATATTGTCACAAGCGCCGATTTATCCTCAGCACTTTGTCTCGTAAACATATTTTTTTCAAACACAACGCTTTTGTGAGAAATTCGTACATTTACTGTTTTGAGTAATGATATTTAAATCATGATAATATTGTCTCTTTTCCCTCTCAAGACATGCTGAAAAAATCTGGATGCGCACGTATTGGCCAAAGATCTGAACTGAACTGAAATGGCGTAAGTTCAATAAATTGGTCCGGATATTTCTGCGCATGCTCAGTTCCATAGTTTCACAAAAAGTATGTGCAGTCAGATAAGTGCAGCCGCATGAAATGGTTGTATGCATGGCCTGTTGAAAAGAAGTTTTATTTACATTTATATTATAACTATACATTGCATTATACGAAACATTACAGATAACAATGTACGAGGCAGAAGATGGTAAGCTGATTCATTTATTTTTAGTTAAATTCAAAAAATGGTTACATTTAACTGATACTGTATGCTTAAATTGTTGTTTGACAAATGATGATCAAATGTCAATAAAGTTATGTTTATTATAATGTATGTAACGTCGTTAATTAATTTTCTTTTTATTTAAAGAAATTCCAGGAGTTTTTTTTTTTTTTTTTTTTTTGTTTATTGTTTTGTGTTTTTGTTAATGAAACTAACCATATTTCGTTTCACTCGAATCATCTATCTTGTCCGAAGTATATTTTATCGCTGAAATGTTTTGTTTATTTCAAAATGAGATTTTAATCATAGAAGTGGCTCATATGGCCTGGATTCTTGAAATATATTACTTAATATATGTATTTAAAAAAATTAATGCTCACGATAAATAAACAAGAAAATAATCAAGCTTCCATATTTTTAGTGTAATCTTGGAAAATAAGCAACATTCACTAATTATTTATAAGTATAACAAGTTGTTGGATTTTTTTCTGTTAAAAGAATAGATTATATGAAGCAAATGATAAAAAAAAAAAAAGAACAGTGATTTACTTTTATCAAATTCTTATTGTAAATTAATGTAGTATTGTTATGGAATAGCATCATCTGATGGATAATCAATAATTTCATGTCTTAAATATTGAACATAACTGTGCGTTTTAATGTTCATTTTCTTTAAAATGTTAACATTCCTCTGTAGTACTTATTTATAGTCAAGAATATAATCTGGTATGTGTTTTAAAATCTATTAATCTAGTTTGACCCTCCTTTTATGCATAAGGCCTTGCATTGCGCATTCTTCTAGCACGAGTGATACTTGAAAAATGATCTAAGATGCTTTCCTGAACATGGCCTATCATTATCATTTAAACTTTTGGGGGAAATGTAGGAGGAATTCTTCTTATAATAAATAAACTTAGCTTTGACAGTTATAACTGTGTGAAATTGAAATATTTTGGACACAATTACATTTGTTTCAAAAATTATGTCTCATAAACTATTAAGTTAGCTAGCTCACTTTAAATTTCAGCATGTACAAAAAGTAAAAAATGTGCAATTAAAATAATAAATTTATAATAAATAATTTTTTTTTGCATTATTATTTAAATATATATTTACACTATAAATTGCTCCTGGGATTTTTTACATTTATTCTGATCCTTATAAAAAGCCATTAGTAAATATGAGAAATTTTCCAATATTTTAACCTTCCATTTGGCATGCATGTGTGAGAGATACAATAGAATTGAACTTGACAATTCTAATCATTCATTTAGAACTATTTTCAGTCATTGTCTGAATTCCATGGCTTTAATAAGGTCCTGCTTACTCATCATTTGTATTTCAGAGATATACAATACTGATCATGTAAGGTTTTAATGTATTTGCAAAGCTATTTTAGACAAGCTAGAAAGAAATGTAACTACCAAGGGGGAAAAAACATTGATCGAAGGAAGCTTACTTATCTGGATCTGTCTAAAAAACATTTTCTGACTGTTATAGAGACAGATAGGATTTATTGTGCAAAAGAGTCAAATCTGACTATGTTGCACCAAACATTTGTTTCAACTGTAATCTAGATTAAAAAAATTGGGGGAAAAAAAGATAACATTTTATTGACAAGGAGGAGGTTCTAAAACAGAGAAATGATACCGTGTGGTCATGATTCTTGTACTTTTTTAAAGTAGGCAAGAGAGAGCCCCTAAGGAACTGCAACCCTGGGATTCAATTACTATAAATAGGCATTTCTTCATTTTTATCTGTAAAGTTATCAAAAATTTCATTTTATTTGTATGTCATTTTTGAAATTCTATGGTCATGTTATATTATTCTAACATCTATTAATTTTCTTTTCCTTTAAATAAAAGAGTAATTTTTTCATTAAAATGACATTTGCTTGAATAAATCATACTTATAAACTCTTCATTAATTAGAACATAATTTCATTAAATAAATTGTTAAAAATTCTCATTTCGCAATAGTGTATCTGGGTAGTAATGCATGACTTTTCACATTAGTAAAGAGGGTGTACCGTGTGAAAGGTTGATTTATTTGTTCTAGAGTAATCCTAACTTCAGTCTCTCAAAAACAATTGAAAGAACTAAGGTTTATACACAGTGAATTCTTGTTTTCAGTAATTCTATAATAAATTCATATTGACAATGATAATGCAACATCTGAATAAATTTTTGATATTTTTGGATTTAGTGAGAAAAAGATGTGTGTTTGTATACATATAATGTTTGATAATTCCATATTTATGATAATACAATTTTTTTTATTAATGTCTTTAAATGTAATGTCTTCTTTCCTTTTTTTTGTATTGTATTCATAAGGAATTTCTTTCCACTTTATCTAATTTAAGCTGCATTTGTTGAATTTGATATTTACTTCTTTTACATGTATGTAATGTTAACAATTTGAAAGCTGCTAAGATTTTCTAGAATAAAAATAATTTACACCTTTGAGTTATCAATGATCACATTTTTGGATGTGGAAACAATGTGACTTTGTTCCTTTTGTATTTATTTCTGATTTCCATGTTTTTGTACAATTGGATAAATTGTACTTTCAAAATATAGTTTCTCTTAAGCACTTCTCAGCTTTGTCCGAACGCTGCTCATGTATTTAAAAATTGGCCTTCCCTGCACATTTTTCGATACTAATCCACTAATTTGCCTGTTTTTTTCTCCTTTTTAATTTGCAATGTTTCTAACAGATGGCTCTAGTTATCTAGTAAAGATAGGTTTATAAAACAAGTTGAAACTGGTTTCTAGGTCAGATTTTACTGCTTTTTTTATGTGGGAAGATACACAAATTTAGTTTTCAGTAGCTTGGTGAATCGCACATAGCAAATAATATTTCTTTTTAATTCGCAGGTAAAATAAAAGCAGAATGAGTGACAATGAGCGATTAAAAAAATAATTTAACTCTAATATTGGATTAGGTAGTGAATCTGAAATTTCACTAAACTATTCTGGTTGCTACGTAAGTTCATTAGAAAACTTCTATAGAGATGAGGGGGGGGGATTTTAGATGACCTTGCTCAAGTTCGGAACTTTTGTAAAATTGATTCTTGTAATCCTCCTTTAGCTCCACCATGATTTCCTTTCACTGCAAATCCAGCTGTTCATTTGAATATTGATCTAACTAATGGAACTCTATAATTTCTTGATATTTTTTTGATGATAATCTTGAAATGGTAGTTGCTGAAAGTAATCAATATGGAGATCGAATTATTTGAACAGTAATCTAAAAACAAACTGCAGAACAAGAAAATAGGAACCAATAATGAAAAACAAATTGAAGTTTTTATTGCTTTGAATATTTTACAAAGAAGTGTGAAAAAGCTTGTTTTTTAGTAATATCAATGAAAGAAATGTTCAACATCAAGTCCATTTTTTTTTTTTTTCAAAAATGTCTGATCGACACTTTTGTCTTATTCATCAGTATTTACATTTCTCAGATGACGCCAAAACATGCGAGTGTCGTAAGTTGCATAAACTGTGGCCGATAATTCGGTTTGGCCGGTCTTTCCAGTTCAGCTGTTGTTCTGAAAAAAAGCCAACTTTAACTAAAAATGTAATTTTTTCACTATAAATAAAAATTAGCTTAATTTCTAAAAATCAATTTCTAAAATTGTTTTGACTGCTGCTTTTAGTTTATATAATAGAATGGAATAAAAAATAGTGTTTCAAAAATATGCTTATTTTATGACATAGCATGACAACAAATAAAAAAAAAGAAAGAAAGAAACTGTTAAGTGGTTAAATCAGTTCATAGTTTGAAACTGAATTCATATGAAAGTTGAAATATTTTTATGAATTAGTTGACTATTAACTAAATTTTTATTTTTATGTGAATTCAAAAATTTAATGAAATTAAATTAAATTTGAAATTAAAGATTTTCCAAACAAATTCACTAATACTGAAAATTAATTTATGTTTATTTTTTTGATTAAGATGTGTTTTTCCATTGCCAGTGAAGAATAAGATATGAAAATTAAGCTATTGGGAAGGATTTTAAGCCATATATGTGGTATTTGCAGTATTTCTGGTTTGATGATTTTTACCTTTATGGCATTTTAAAAACTATAAGAGTTCTTGCAATTCTTATGTGCATTGATTATGAACGTAATCAAGATTATTCTAATTTGCCATTTTGATGTATTTTCATCTATTAGTATCTCTGAAGGGATCATTATAATTTAACAGTTCCTTTTTAAATAAATTTATTTGAATCTTGTTTTTTCTATTCTGGAATGTCTTCTGTATTTAGTGTAGAAAAACATAAGTGCATCATAATGCAAAAATTGCTATAAATGACTGTTTTGAAGGTTTTAGCCACAAGCCTATTTTAGATAAAAAGAAGAGTTCTTGATATTATTTTATGTAATCAGTTTTAGTTTTTAAATATTATAAAAAATTTAAAAAAAATAGTAATAATTTTAAGAAGTGAAAATATAATCGCTTTTTAATTTCCACACTGTTTGTTATGCTAACAAATTTTGCAACTGATTAATATGATGTGTTCTAGGTGGAAATCATACTAAGTAAATAGTAGTCATTTATGTTTACATGTATTAAATTTCGTAAGTTGGAAATAATTTTTTAATGAATCTGGCAAACAAAATTAATCAGTATCTGAATATTGTCTTTTAATCAATAACTTAATGTAATTGTCAGTGAAGAAAAGGAAAATAACATTTTTTCTGAAATAATAAATTGTATACAGCTAATGCTTTGTTGTGAACAAACTCGCAAGTTAGAACTATTTCAGGAATTAAATAATGTATGCAATACTATTAGAGGGATGCTGGTTAAAAATAATGCATGTGCATCAAATACTACCAATTAAGTCAAATATCGTGTTTTGGATTCAGATTTTTAAATTATCTTTTGAAATTGGGCTTTCTGATCTCATCTTATTTCATATTCTTATTCTTTATGATAAACCAAGCGGTATAAATGGTTGTAAAAAATTTTCTTTTTGCAATGGAGAATGATGCAAAACTATTCAAAGAAATCTGATCTTTATGTTTAAAATTAATTTCTGGATAGTGGAATATATGAGTAATGATTAATGAAATTGGCTCAAAATGAATATAAACAAAAACAATCGTGTATGAAGCTTAAAAGGTTACTTTTCCATTTCGCCTTCACTAATCTCGCCAAACAGACTTTATTGGCAACAACATGCAATATACACGTATTCCGTTTGGCGTCAGTTGTATTATTTTTGGCTACTTTATCGCTTGAGCAGGTGAAATGGAAAAGTACCCTTAAGAACTTATTATTGATATTAAAAGCTGTAATTTTGTTACATATATAGAAACATTTGAAGAAGATGAGGAAGAGATCACTGCAGATCTGTGGCAAGAAGCTTGCTGGATTGTTATTAGTGCATATTTTGATGAAAAAGGTCTGGTTCGTCAACAATTGGACTCATTTGATGAGTTCATTCAAATGTCTGTTCAACGAATAGTTGAGGATACACCGCCTATAGATTTGCAAGCTGAAGCTCAGCATACTTCGGGAGAAGTAGAAAATCCTGTAAGTATTCAATGCTTTTCAACTTTTGATTATTATTTTCAGGTATTTTTCATTTATTTTTAAGTTTATTGGTTTTGAATAACTTAAATTTGAATTTTCTTCTATAAACTTGTAAAAAAATCTGAAAAAAATGCTTTCTCTTTAATCAGGAATGTTAATGAAGGGAACATTAAACTACGACTTATCCCATAAGTTATCATATTTGCTAAGTAATTTGGAGAATGGTTGTAAGACAAATGATATCCAAAGTACTTATTTTAAAACTATTTTTATTAAATCTGCTCATTTATTCCAGTTCAAATGTAGCCCTTGTGCTGCTTCCAGTGCGACGTTAATAAAAATAAAAACTAAAAAAAAGTCCAGTTCAAATGATATTGGACTCTGAAAATCATGTTTTATTACCATTACTATATTGTTAATTATGTTTCCTCCTCTGCCCCCAAGAAAAATAAATTTATTTAAAACAAATTTCAGATTTATATGTGTGTGTGTTAAAAACCATGATGAGAAAAAAGGGCTCAATTTGTACTGAAACATTAAAGATACTCTTAATTTTATGTAATAACTGTAATATATTTTGCAATGTAATAAAATTTTAATAGCTTATTGCTAATTAATGTTTAAAAAAAAATTTAGTGGATATTTTTGAGTCTTGTTAGGTTAAATATAAAATTTAAATGTAATAATCATAGACTTCTGGAAATGTTACAAAATTAAAAAAAACTACAAGTAAGTGAGAGAAATCTAGTAACTAAATGTAAATCGGAATAATAAAATTTAAGTATTGTACTTAAATATGAAATTTAATTTAAAGAATTAATATAATATATTTTTGCCTAGATGAGTTTTTCAACTATGATTAATAAACATGATATTAAATTTCATTTGACTTTTTTTATATTCAGAAGCAAAAAGGTTATCTTTTTCTTCCATTTTTTGATAACAAATTTTACCCACATATTATTCATTCTGTTTGCTGGCTTTTACATATAATTCTATGATTGATATATATTGGAATTTGATAATAGTTTCTTTTATTACTTAAGCCCTGTGTTCTTGACCAATCATATTATTAAACTTCAGCTGAAATGAATGTGTAGAATTTTAAATTCTTTTTAAATTTCCAAAATTGTTTTCTTTTTAATTTTAAAGTTTCCAAATTTTTAAAGATTTATATTTGACTATGTTTCCTGATTTAAAAAGTGTTACAAATTTGTATGAATTTAGATGTATACATGCTTGAAAATGTTCTTTATGAAATGAAAAGTTTTATTTTTTGAGAATCGCTGATTATATGAATAATATAATTGTGACCTATCTTTTTTAAAAATGTGCTTTTAAAAATATATTTAGAAATTGATGTGTTTCTATATAATAAAAATTCTTAAATGTGGAGTAGTAGATGTATATGAGGAGAAACTTAATAAAAATTTGTTCATATAATTTGGAGTAGTTTCATTATTATTTTGCATAATTTTGTATTGTGCTTGTATAAATCAGCTTTCTTAAGTATGTAATTTCTTTGGTCTTTTAAGAAAAATACTGTCTTTTGTCAAACATTGTTTTACTCATTTGTTTTTTAAACTTTGATTCCAAGGCAAAGCTGAAAATTTCATAAAATGAAACATGCAATAAAAATGGAATACGCACTTTTAATATGTTACTTATTTATTGTCATGTATGTGTTTTTTATCTCTTTAAGTACCATATTATTTAAATTCGTTTTAATTTTTCTATTTATTTTGTAGCCACGCTACCTTGTGAAGTTTGAACAGATTTACTTGTCCAAACCTACTCATTGGGAAAAAGATGGTGCTCCTAGTCCCATGATGCCCAATGAAGCAAGGTTAAGAAATCTAACGTAAGTTAAATCTCTGTTATTTTTGTTGACATGAAAATTGGAAACAATTAGGGAAAAAATTAATTTGAATTAATTATAGATTTTTTATAAAAAAAATATACAAAATAACTTAAGCTGACCAAATATAAATAATTATAAATCATTTCATTACTATCAGTTACTGCATAAATGAATAAAAAATACTCTGTACTAGCTACTAATCCAAATGACAGGGATAGTTGTGCTGTTCTGCAAAGATATTGTAGAATAAACTGTGCATAAATATTGATACAATTCATTTTGTTATGAACTGAATTTTGAAATAAATTGATTAAACTTATTCTGGAGGATGATTTAAAATATTAGTAAAATATATCTTATCAGAATGAAAATTGCATGATTTAGAATTTTAGTAAGATGTATTAATATTGTTTAAATCTACAGTTATTCAGCTCCTTTATATGTGGATATCACTAAAACTGTGATCAAAGAAGGAGAAGAACCAGTAGAAACTCAGCTGCAAAAAAGTTTCATTGGAAAAATTCCCATTATGTTGAGATCTACTTATTGCCTGCTGAATGGACTCACAGATCGAGATCTTACTGAACTGAATGAGTGTCCTTTGGATCCAGGTGGCTATTTTATTATCAATGGATCAGAAAAAGTAATTAATTTATTACTCATTAGTTTATGTGTAATTATCTGAAAATTTGAGTAGTTTTAAGTAAACCAGGAATGTCAATTTATTCATGTAACATTCAAAAGAGAGTTTAAAATATATCTCTTAAGATATATTTGTCAGTTGGCACACCAGGTCTCATTTTTTTAATAATTTTGACGCCAAAAGACATAATATGTGCAGCATTTGTGTATACTTTTTATTTGTTTGTTTTGTGAATGGGAAATTGATAGATGTAAATCTTTATAAAATGATTGAATTATAGTTAACTGAATGTATTTTTTTTTAATAAAAATAACTGTATTTCACCTTATGCCACTTAATTTTAAATATAGATTTTAACTTAAATCATTTGAGAGTTTTACGTTTAAAAAATCTTTATGCACATATGTTCTTGTTCCCTGTGTCAAAAAAAGCTATGAATGAGAAAGTACTAACAAATATAAGGAATATTTTGTCTCTAAAGAAAGTTTCTAGGGAAAATTATGTATAACTGATTATAGTATTTGTCAATTCAATTTCACATGCTGTTCTCTGAATATTTTCTGTTATGAAGTATATGAGAATGTGCAATAGAAAATTATGAAAAAAATATGCTTACATTAATGATACTTAAGTTAGACTTAAAAGATCCTATAATTAATTATCAATGTATATATATTGCAAGCATTATATGGAATTTGAAAAAGATGTTAAAGTATATAAATGCTTTAAGTCCAGGATTATTCAACCTATTACTCTATGAGGAACCCTCCGAACTTACCATTTTTTTAAAGAAACCTCTTGATCAAAGTGCAGAAAAAATAGGATATCAAAACTTTATCCTACTCAAATTTACAAATTTTTTATTGCATCTTTATTTTAGCATAGTACAAGCAACTTAATAAGATAATGAATCGATTAATAGCTTGTAGCGTTTTTTGGTTTTTCTAAAATATATTCTGTGAATAATAAACTAAAGCAATACAATTTAAAATTATAAGAAAAATTAATAAAAAAAAAAATTTAATGACTTGGTTGTGATTGTTTTTTATTACAAAGTATTTTTATGTCTGGAATAATTGTTAACTCTGCTACCTTATGTTCTCTTCAGCATCCAATCTGTTTCTGTATTTTGCTTTTATTGCAGCATATAAAGAGGTAGTTTTTTCTCAAACATAGATTGAAACAAATGACATTAGATGTTTCGCAGCTCTTTCAGCAATATCAGGATATTCTTTCCTAATGTCAATCCAAAAATGCATAATATCAACTTGACTAAATTATAGTTTCAACTGAGTGTCAGTCAATGTATCTATTTGAAATGTGTCAACTGAGCCAAAGAACGGAAACTAATATGTGACCTAATGTACCTCAATTAATGTATTTGAAGCATGTGACTTTTACGATATTTAAGATTTTATTTTATCCATAAAATATTGATATTTATTTTTTACAAGCATGCTGCCTTAAAGAATTCAATCTTTTATAAAAATTAAAATTTTACTAAAATTTTGTCACTTTAAGTAAATAGTGATCACTTGCAGAATCCCTGTCGAAAGTTCCAGGGAACCCTAGGGTTCTGCAGAACCCAGGTTGAAGATCTCTGCTTTAAGTGTTCAATTTTAACCAGTTTGTATAAAAGCAAGCTGAACTTCTAGAGTGTATTTTTATTGCCCATAAAAATTATTCCCTTTTTTCCTCCCCTGTATTTCCAATTTTGGTTTCAAGTCAATTTATGAATTCAAATCTGATTTTCAGAATTTTGCATATAAAAAATTAGTGGTAAAGATAGTTTTCTTTTTCTTTTTTTTTTTTTTTAAATAATAATGATTTTCTTTTTAAATCTAATTCTTTTTATTTCGACATTTTGATAATACTGAGGTAGAAATTGGATTTTGTACCTTTAATAAAATTGTTTAATCGGAAAAAGGAAAGTTTATTTGCAATTACTTTTTTATTTTTTAATATAATTAAAATTATATTCACTAAATTTTGCATTTTTGTAGGTATTGATAGCTCAAGAAAAAATGGCTACCAATTCAGTATATGTGTTTCAAATGAAAGATTCCAAATATGCTTACAAATCTGAATGTAGATCTTGCTTGGAACATTCCTCTCGACCTACCAGTACTCTGTGGGTGAACATGCTTGCTAGAGGTGGTCAGGTAAAATAATGTTTTTATATACCAATATTATACTTTTAAAAAAATTCTAAATAAGATTTTAATAACAATTTTAGAATTTATGTCAAAGTTATTTTTCTAAAACAAAATTCTTATTAGGGTGTTCGAAAAAGTGCTATTGGACAGAGGATCATTGCTATTTTACCATATATCAAGCAAGAAATACCAATCATGATTGTATTCCGAGCTCTTGGATTTGTGGCAGATAGAGATATTTTAGAGCATATTATTTATGATTTTGAAGATCAAGAAATGATGGAAATGGTAAAAAAAAAAATCATGATAATTTATTCTGATGGTTGCAGTTTCTTGATTTTGTATAAATTTGTTAAAATTTTTAATGTCGTAAAATTTGTGTTAATAGTCAGTTTTTTTTATATATTTGGTATTTAATCCTTTTTTTTTTTACATTGATTTGTTTGTTTCTATAACCTATTTTTGTAGTTCATATTTATTGTGAATTAATATCAAAACTGAAAATGACCTTTTGTAGTATTTTAAAGTTGTAGGGGTTAGAATTATAGAACTATCGATTTAAAAATTATATAAAAATTGTATTTAGCATTAAATCAATTTATTTTGTGGTAATAAGTGTAGCATTTTTTTATTACTAAAAGTAATAATTATTTATTTTAAAGTACTTTTATGTATTTTTTCAATTCTTGTGAGTTATCTTTAAAATAGTTACATCTGATGTTGAATATTGTGGAATGCACAGTTTTCTGCATATTGGCTGATATTTTTTTGGTGGTATCTGGCAAGGAGTATGATTTTAAAAATTAGATTTTAGATTAAATATAAATAGGTCAAGTTTGATTAAAGGAAATTGTTGAAAGTATTCTTGTTTTTCTGATTAAATTGCAATGTAGAAGAATATTCTTGTCAATAATTCTAAAAATAAATATTTCAAAATAAAGTTATATACATTCTTGTTAAGTTATGATTTTTTATTAAAGTTAATTATTGTCAATTATAATAAATGACAGTTATAATTCCATTTAAAACTATGTCTTAATTTTTTTTATGGTAACTTATATTAATTATAAATTCATTTTTATATTGTAATGAATAAAAAAAATACAAGAGAGAGGTAAATATTTAGTAAAGCTGTGAAATAAAATATATTTTTTTGAAGTATCAATATAAATTAATTAGGTCTGTCAAATATAAATTCTTCAAGGTCATAATAAACTGAGAGGTAGCAAATCTTGAACAGATTTCAATGTATATATGTGTGTGTGTGTAATTAAGGGAGGGGGGAGCATTTTTTACTCATATTAGTCATAATTCCTTGAAAGTGGACCATAACTCTAAAAAAATCTGGTCATTTTTCAAGTAGAGTAGATTTAATTATTCATTTATTGACCATTCCTTAGCATAGCTTGCACTTAATGGTTATTTGTGACATAATGTTTAATTCTCACTGTTCAAATTGTATGGCAACCAATTACTATACCAAAATACTTTTGTAGTGTACTTTGGTATGAAAAGTTTAGTTCCATACCAACCATACTGAAGAAGAAGAATTATGTTAACTTTCGAGTCTGAACTGACTTCAGGTATATATCTAAAGAGTTATTGGCTTCCAAATGTTTTCTGAGCAGGAAAAAATTCTGCATAAAACCTGATTTAAGTAATTAATATATGTTTTAATTTTTTAATGCTTTAAATATATATTAATGTATTTTTTCAAATTATATTGCATAATTAATTAATATTATTTAAAGCATTCCTGTTAAATTTTTTTATGCTTTATGTGAAAAAAAAATTCATTTATTCTCTAAAGTAGCTTAAAGTAATTGGAAGAAATAGTTAATTCAAATGTGTGTATTTTTGTTTAGCAGTCTTTTTTTTTTTTTTTTTTTTTTTTTTTTTTTTTTTTTTTTTTTTTTTTGTAATTTAAAAAAATAATAATAATGGTTTTCTTAGGTCAAACCATCTCTTGATGAAGCTTTTGTCATTCAAGAGCAGAATGTTGCTCTGAATTTCATTGGTTCCCGTGGTGCGAGACCAGGTGTTACAAAAGAGAAGCGTATTAAATATGCTAGAGAAATTTTGCAGAAGGAAATGTTGCCTCATGTTGGTGTCAGTGACTTCTGTGAAACTAAAAAGGCCTATTATTTGGGGTTAGTGACTTTTTATATGTCATTTATATTATACAGTTATGGTATTTTATTTTGATAATTTTTTCACAAAAAATCAGGTTGTCAACCTTTTTTTAAAAAAATTTATGTATATTTATATAGCTAACTTATTTAATGAAAAATTATGTTTCATATCAATATTTATGAACGGTTTAGAAGGAATTTTCAAATTTAAATATAAGATATGTGAATTTTATGACATTGTCAGAATTAGTTTGGAAAATTAATTTTTTTTTTTTAATTTTATGAAACTACTTTTAAAAAAATGTTTTTCATATTGTGAGAATATTTATTCTTCTGTATCAACATTGAAATTTTGTTTACATCTATCTTTAAAAAAAGCTTGTTTTTCACTACATAAAAACATTTCTCATTTCTAAATAGGACTTATATTTAAACTTCTTTAATTAATTCATGACATACTAGACCAAAAATAATTTGAAAATTTCAGGAGTTTTGAATGTAAGATCTTTAAATAAGTTTGTGTATGTGATAAAATCTAATTCATAAAAATAAAATCTGCTATGTGTACAAATGAGGAATTGCCCAATTTCATTTTTGAAGTAATCTTTTTCTGATTCTTTGAATACTTAAATTTATACTAAATTAGTTTCTTTTTATACTAGATTTATAGATTTTAGTAAAATCTGATTTTTTTTTTTAGTAAAATCTGATTTTTGATTTTTTTGAATTCTTTAAATAAAACAAGTAATTATTTGATATAGTGTTCCAATCCATTTGTATGCAAAATTCTCATTTTGAAATGTTTTCAACTTCCCTTCTTATTCTAGATAACTCTTAAAATTTGTGAACTTTTTTTAGTGTTCTTACTGTACTTTATTTTTTAATACTTTTATTTTTCCAATAGTTATATGGTTCATCGTTTACTTTTGGCTGCCCTTGGACGTCGAGAATTAGATGACAGAGATCATTATGGAAACAAACGTTTAGATCTCGCTGGACCATTACTTGCATTCTTGTTCCGTGGTCTCTTCCGTACATTAACCAAAGAAGTGCGAATGTATGCTCAAAAGTTCATTGATCGGGGAAAAGATTTTAATCTGGAATTAGCTATCAAAACTAGAATTATAACAGATGGTTTGAGATATTCATTAGCTACTGGAAATTGGGGAGATCAAAAGAAAGCCCATCAAGCTAGAGCTGGAGTGTCCCAGGTATGTGAATCAAATTTTCATTTCTTAAATAATGGTTTTCAAACTGTGGAAAAATAGCAGATTTTAGCAAATAATGTATAACAATTCTATTTATATAATCAGCATCGTACTATGCTGTCCATACTTTTAATGTTTGTTATTTGCCAAGGGGGGACTACAAAGTTTGATAACCATTGCATAAAATGTATTTTGCTATAAATGATTACTTTTAATTTGAGTATTTTTTTAATTTTTAGTTTCAGAAAGATAATGTTTTAAATTTGTATGTAAGGCTTTTAGCTAGCCTTCATCAAACATGCAATTTGTAATTGAGTAAAGATTGCATTAATTTTCAAATTAATTTCAGAGCAACTGATTGCATTAATTTTCAAATGTTACACACCCCTTAAAGGCTGGGCATTTGTGTAGAAATTACTAGTATAAAGTTTTCAATAAAAAAAATATTTGCCTTTTTTTTTTTTTTTTTTGTTAGTTCTTAATTCATTGAATGTTTATCTTTTTACACCTTTAAAATATTTGAATCCTTACCTTATTCTTAATTCTTTAAATAAAACACAAGTTGTTGTTGTCGTATCCATGGACAGCACAAAAAACATCAAGCATTATTGAGCAATATTCATATCAAATACCCCCCAAAACATCCAAGACAGTGGCTGCCAGTTCTGGTGCTTCAGAGCCGTATAAGGTATCCTGTAGGGGGTGATAGAGTGGAATCAAGCCAAGTTTAAATGTTTTTGGTGCAACAGATGGGCATTCCAAGATATGCCTTGGCGTAAGCTGGACTTCAGGGCAGCTCTTACAAAAAGGATAGGACCTTGTTTTGTCTGGATGAATTTTCATGCCCTTTCACTGACCCGTTCTCAGTCTAGTAATGGTGCTTGTTATAATCCTGGGGCAGTCGGAAGTCTGATACCAGTGGTTTCTTGAAGTTTGGAGTCTATGTCTTGCCACTGTACTGGCATCTGCCAGCGTGATGGTAGTGTTGGATTGGACAAGGTGCCTTGTTTCTTTAGCTAAAGAATCTGCACACTCATTCCCCTCATGTCCACATGTGCAGAAATCCATTGCAGAATGCAGGACTTTCCCTTATGGTCCAATCTTTCTAGGAGGTTATTTATAGCAGAGGTGATGTTGGTTTCTCCCTTTTTTTATAACTTGTAGTGCAGATTTTGAATCCATAAAAACGACAAGACTCTCTGTTGAGCCCAGCATCCGCAAGTCAGTTAAGTAAATGATGAGGGCCTCCTTTATTGCCAAGAGTTCCCTGGTGAAGTTGGACGCAATCATACGAGTATTGATTCTATGTTTGTGTATACTGGACAGGCAAAAAAGACTCCGCCACCTCCTCTATTGAGGGATTTATCTGAGGAGCCATCTGTGCAGGTGACTGTCATGTTGTCCTTCAAGAGCAAATTTGTAGTATCAATTCCTTTTTGTTTGAGGACCCTTGGGGTCTTCTTTTTTAGAGCTCGGTTGTAATAGATTCAAGCAAAACCTGGTGTTACCCGGTGGCTGCATTGGAATGATTGGTTCTGGAAGATAGTCTAAGGAAGAGTGTGCCATTTGGATATTCCTTCTGATTTCTTTGTCAAACTGGAGCATTGAGGATCTTTTCAACCTGTCTGAATCTTTCCATAGATTAAAAATTTTTTTGTGGAGATGTGATTTGTGTTGTTGCAACAGATTTCGTTTGTGAACTTTACAGTATCAAGTTTGCGCCTGCTCTCAGGTAGGGAGGCCGCACTCATGCTCTGCAGTTACTGTTGGCCTACCTGAATTGGCTTTTGATAATTAATGCCACAAGCAGAGTTAGACAGATGCTGATATCTTAAAATGTAATTTTATCTACAGGATGTTTACAAGACTCGAATCAATATCATTACTCTTTAAGCCAAAGGCTACAGTATCACAGTCAAGTCATACTACAATCGTAGCAATGGTCTCATCAAATACAGCCAAGGTCTCATTATATATCCAGAATCTGCATTCAACACCATCAACCCGACAGTTAAGAATCGTCATCCAATGAAAAAAATAACTTCGCATGGCATAACTAAAAAATACAGTCGAATGCAAATTCCCCATTGCCAGATGCATGGGATTACGTCATATTGGCAACACGTAATTCCAAGTGAGTGAGTGATTGTATGTTTTAATGGCGCAAGAGCCATAAGTAGGCTATGCTTCACATGTAATTCCAAAACATTACCATTTGAGATAACCACGATATGATAAGTTACGTTATTGGTTGAAGAGACTGCTCCGATTATGATTTTAGAGGCTTTATGTTGGACAGAGTCTAGGTTTTTTTGGCAGAAGTAGAAGCAGGAGTCCAAATTGGGGAGGCATATTCAAGCACTGGTCTTATAACAGTGCTGTACGTGCTTTTAAGAGTATGGGATCTTGAGCCCCAAGAGGTACCACATAGTTTTTTTAGAATATTTAACTTTTTTAAGGCTCTATTTGTAGTATTTTCAATGTGTTTTGAAAAATGTAATCTAAAAAATTTTGAAAAATGTATCAGGATCTAAGATGATACCTAGATATTTAGGGTGGTCAATTCTTTTTATTTATATCCTTATCTTTATGGTTTCACTAAAAGTGCTGAGATGTTGTCTGTCGGTATAAAAAATGCAGTAATTGGTCTTGTCTATGTTTATGGTCAATTTCAAATCTTCAGCCTGTGCAGCGATGCGAAGAGTAGCGTTGATTACCTCCTCTGATACAGCAATGCCTATGTGCGAGTGCCAAACAGCTATATTGATATAAATAAGGAATAAAGGGGGACTTATGACTATGTTCAACTGTACAACATTTAGTGTCCTCATCACATACTTCCCACCATGAGCCCGGACTTCAGTTCGTGAGGCCTCAGCTACCTCTGACTCGGTAGCATTATCACAATCCTGATATATTGCACTGTCCATGGAAAAAGGTGTGCCATTGCCTTCGAAAAGGTTAGACTTCTGCCTGTTGGTCTGTGGAAGGTATTTTATTTCCCTTCTATCACCCAAAGGAATTTCAATGGAGGCATTCCCCTATCTGCCACCTGGGGACGCGTTCTCTAGGTGTTCCCCCCCCCCCCCAAAAAAAAAAACACATGTAATATAGTGTTCCAATTTATATGATACATATGGTTACTTTTTCTTCTTGCTTCTTCTGTAATGTGTTGTTCTTACTCATGTTTGTGAAGTGTTATTTATTATACATATTTTTTCTAATGAAATATCAAGTTTTTGCTACCCAGTAAAAATATTTGATAAATTTTATGAATTTATTTTTTGTACTTATAGATGAAGTACTTATTTTTATCTAATGAGATTTCTTTTCAATTTGAAATTTGTATAAACATAGCAGTTTTTTCTTTATTAATCTAATGTAAATTTTCGTGTTACAAATGCGATTATTCTTACATTGGAGATAAATATGTTGCTATTTTTTTATTTATAGTATGGCTTTTGTTGAAATAAATCTAAATTCAATTAGTTTCTTTCTTTTTTTTTTTTTTTTTTTCTTTTTGATTATTATAAATATCTTTTTGTCAGGTGTTGAATCGATTAACATTTGCCTCTACCCTTTCTCATCTGCGACGTGTTAATTCTCCTATTGGTAGAGATGGAAAGCTTGCCAAACCACGTCAGCTGCACAATACTCTATGGGGTATGATATGCCCTGCTGAAACACCAGAGGTATGAAAAAAAATCTTGATTTTTTAGTTAATTTGACATTTTATAAAAGTTTTCTAAATTTTATATCTGTATCAATTATCTAGGGACATGCTGTAGGTTTGGTGAAAAACCTTGCTCTTATGGCCTACATTTCTGTAGGTTCCCAACCTTCTCCTATTTTGGAATTTTTAGAGGAATGGAGTATGGAAAATCTTGAAGAAATTGCTCCATCAGCCATAGCAGAGTAAGCATTTTGATCCTTTCTTGTATTTATTAACATATATTTTTTTGCATTATTGAGAATATTATATCAATTATTTGTTATAGGGCTACCAAAATTTTTGTTAATGGTTGTTGGGTAGGTATACACAGAGACCCTGATCAACTAATGAATACACTAAGGAAGCTGAGACGTCAGATGGATATTATTGTATCTGAGGTATGTATATTTGTTTTTTATGTTATTGAACATTTTATTAATTTACTAGTAATTTTAAGCTTTTTTTGTTTTGCTGATTAAATAGACTTAATGTGCTTAATTTATAATTGTGGTAAAAAAAATGTTATATTGTATTTCTAAATGACATTTCATAAATAAGACATCTTAAAATTAGAAACCTTGAAAATGTTTGGTTACATAAAGTAATTAAGATTATTTTTTGAGAGGCAAATTACTTTTTCAGATTATTAATCATCAAAATAATCAATATTATTTTGAAGTCTAATAATATTGATTATTTTGAAGAAATAATTATTAATCTTCAAAGTGTTCAGCTTAAATTGAGTTGCATTATATTATAATGAAAGGAATTATGCACATTGATCATTGCATTACCTCATAATTTTTACTGTAATTTCAGCATTTAAATTAATGAAAATCTTTTCTTTTGAATATGTAAATGAAGAACTCTTGATTTCAATCAAAATTTTTATAGGTATCTATGGTTCGAGATATTCGTGACAGAGAAATACGAATTTACACGGATGCCGGCAGAATTTGCCGACCTTTATTGATTGTTGAAAACCAAAAGCTTTTACTGAAGAAAAGACATGTTGATCGTCTAAAAGAACGAGAATACAACAGTTACAGGTATATTTCATATTTTTCTCTTGTATGTGTCGTAACTTTAAACATTTTCATTTATTATATTTTATAAAAAAAACAATATTGACACAACATTTAAACATCTGTTAACAAAGTTACATTTAGGAATTTGTATTAATTTTGTGTAGAAGTAAAATATACTGCTTTATGTTTGTAAACATATATTTTGGTGATACGGCATATATCAGACTAGATTAATGCTATATATTGAATCAAATTTTGATATGTTATACATAAATCAAGTGTCAAACACATGAAATTATCAAAACTGGTTTGAATTAATAACTTACATTATTCCATTGAAGTAGAAAGCATAAAATAATGTCTGTAAGGCCTGGCTACCTGTGTAAAAATGCCAATTTTGTGGCAGGACTTAAAAGTCCTAATTTATAAGGGGGAGTAATGTATTTTGAAATTCTTTATTAAAATGTTTCTAATAAATGAATTATATTTGATAGCTGGCAAGACTTGGTCGCTAATGGGGTTGTTGAGTACATTGACACTTTAGAGGAGGAAACTGTTATGCTGGCCATGACACCAGATGATCTCTTGGAAGACAAAGGCCAGGCTTATTGTTCAACTTATACTCATTGTGAAATTCATCCTTCTATGATGTTGGGAGTCTGTGCATCAATTATTCCATTCCCAGATCATAACCAAGTAAGAGTGATATTAAAAATTTAAGTAGTTATATATATATATATTTGTAATTACCGTGAAAAAATAATTTCCTATTCTCCAAATCAAAAGTTTATTCTTATTTTTAATACAATTCCAAATTATCCTTTAATTTATGCAATCATGTGTTCTTAAAATATACTGAACCTGTGTTTCTCTTGATTGGAGACTTGAGTGGATAATCCCTATTAGGCCATCTAAGTTCCTTAGAATCTCTTCATCTTATTCCAGGTAATTTGGAGATATCACTACCTTTAAAGTCAAGCACATGATAAAATTATCTTCTGCTGTAACCTTGCAGGCAAAGTTACACTTCTTGCATTATCCATTTTAATAATGTGTATCTATTGCCTCTCTCTCTCATCAAAATTAATAAAACAGTATTAATTGGAAAATAGTGTTCTAATTACTACCATGAATTTGGAATATCTCATTTTTAATTAGTCATGAATCTTTAAATTTATTATATATATATATATGAAAAATTCGTATGAAAATAAGTCAAAAATTTATTTAAAAACATGGAACCATCTATTAATTTAAAACATCAAAAAACTTAACTAATTATTACATACTGTTTAATAATCGAACCAATTTAAAACAAAATAAAGAAAGAAAGAAAAAAATGTTGAAAAATGGAGATCTTGTAATTAATACTGTTCCTTTCTTTGAAATAGAATAATTTGCGTGTTTTTAACCTGTTATGACCGATCTATCCTATCATATTATAAAAAGATGATTAAAAAAACCAGAAATTCAACCAAAGGAAAAAAGGAGGTAAACAAAACAAACATATTCTCTTAGAAATGTGTGTATACATATATATTATTACTGATTTATGCATCTTTCTTCAATTTGAAAAATGATACAGCTAACTAATGAAATAGAGATGCCTTTACTATTTGCTTATTAAATATAATAACATTAAATAGCTTTACTATTTGCTTATTAATATATATGTTATAATTTAACTTAACATTTCCTATTTTGAAAATATTCAATTTTTGGCAAAATAGATTATTACCTTAAATATATTTCTGTACTTCTGTATTCTAATTATAATAGTTACTTTTACATTCATTTCTGACCAGAGTTGCTGAACAGTCATGATAATTGTTTCCATTGAGTTCTGTTGCTTTAAGAGACCAAGGCTATTACACATTAAATCTGTTGAGGCTCAATGCCTTCATGTTGGGATGGTGTGGAAGTTATGAGAGTGGGATATACCAGCTTAGGTGGTATCCTTGTTGTATCAGAGTGCAACATAAAACAACAAATCAATCTGACATTTAATAATTCCTTCAGATAGTTTTAGTTGTTGTGTTCATTCTGAAAGACAAATGTTTTTTGTTCTATTATTTTTGTGGCACATTAATTAATTTAAAATTGTTATTTTGTAAAAAGAACTTAGTTTTGTTCTTTGTTTCCTTTACAGTCTCCACGTAATACTTACCAATCTGCTATGGGTAAACAAGCTATGGGTGTATACATTACCAACTTTCATGTACGTATGGACACTCTTGCACATGTACTATACTATCCTCAGAAACCACTTGTTACAACAAGGTCTATGGAATACTTGCGTTTCAGAGAATTGCCAGCTGGAATTAATTCTATTGTAGCAATTATGTCCTACACTGGATATAATCAAGAAGATTCCATCATTTTGAATGCATCTGCAATTGATCGAGGATTTTTCAGGTTAATTTTTGTTAGATTTGTGGTTTACTATGATAAGGTATTTTAGGTTTAATAAATTAAATTTGCTTTTATTAATTTATTTTTTATTATATTATTTAAAAATTTAAATAATAGTACAAAATTTGTTTGAAAATTTTTTCCTGTAAATGTTTGCTGATTAAAAATTGGAATCTATTAATCTTAATTACATAAAAGTAAAAAAATTTCTCTAGTTTAAAGTTTCAGTTCCTCTTTGAATATGTTTTCAAACATTTTGTAAAAACAATTAAATATTTTGCTAAAATAATTCCATTATGTTAGTGCATTTGGCAAATAAGCAGGTGTTTGTTTTTCTGTTGAATATATTGTTTGTTAATTTTAATAATAGTTGAATCCTAAAACAGGTACTTAATTTCCTCCTTCTACTTTAAAGTCTTTGTACATAGAAATAAAAGATAATGAAATTTTATCGTAGTATATTGATATTTAATTATTCCTTGATTCGCATTTTCCTCTTTTGGCTTACGTTCTTTGATTCTTTTCAGATCTGTCTTTTATCGATCCTACAAAGATGCTGAACAAAAACAAATAGGGGATCAAGAGGAACAATTTGAAAAACCTACTAGAGAAACTTGTCAGGGTGAGTTAACCTATGTTAATATGTAATTTTTTATCTATTAATACTTTGGTATTTTTATGAATATGTTATTTCTCTGGTTATATAAAATATAGATAAGAGTATCATATTTCAAATATGGAGGGGAAAGGCAATTTTCTTTTATATTGCTATTAAAGTTTTAACATGTACCTATACCTGTAAGTTTCTCTCTCATTTACACATAGTTTTGTTTTAAAAAAATATTTATTTAAACATTTTGTTTTAATAATTGTTTAATTATTTATTTTTTACTTTTTTTTTTTTTTTTTATTCAAGCATTTCAATCATTTATAATATTCAAGTTTCTTGATAATATAGCTTTTTTAATATTTGAGCATGATATACATTTTAATTTAATCTCAATTAAATAGATAGTGAAAGCTTATGCTTAATAAAAGGCCTGCCATCATTGATTAAACTATGCATAATTTAGAATTTGTTATTAATTATTGTATATATTATGATAAAGAATTGCATCTAGTTCAACTTTCTCTCCTTTGCAAATTATATTGAGTAACATATACATTCTGATTTCTTTGAGTAATTTTAAAATAATACAAATTAAATAGTAAGGTATTTTATTTCAGTTGATGAAATAACTCTTCTCTAGGATGATCATTTTGATATTTTAACTTTAATCTTGGAATATTTTTAGGTATGCGGAATGCTATTTATGACAAATTGGATGATGATGGAATAATTGCACCTGGCACTAGAGTCTCAGGTGAAGATGTCATCATCGGCAAAACCATTACTCTCCCAGAAAATGATGATGATGTATGACTTCTATAATATTTATTCTTTTACCTGTATGTTTTGTAATTATTCTTGGGCTATAATTTGTAATTTGATTGTTTATTTTGTTCCCATAGCTGGAAAGCACTACAAGACGTTTCACAAAACGAGATGCCAGCACATTTTTGAGGAATAGTGAAACTGGTATCGTTGACCAAGTGATGCTGACGCTGAATTCTGATGGGTACAAGTTTTGCAAAATTAGGGTTCGTTCAGTACGTATTCCTCAGATTGGGGACAAATTTGCTTCTAGACATGGTCAGAAAGGAACCTGTGGAATAACTTACAGACAAGAGGTATGATCTGGTCTCACATTTGATTAAATATTTTTAAGCAAATTTTCAATAAGTATTTCATTTTCTTAAAATAATTATGTAATTAGTTTGAAAATTGTTGTTTGGTGTAGATTAAAATTTTGTGATTTTTTTTTAAGTTGAAATAGAATTGTATCATTCCATATTTTTAATTGTTTTTTAGTGTGCAATCTGATATTTAGTGCATACTTGTTGACGGTTTATTGGCTTATAAGTTTAGTCATGTAAATTTTTTGCAATTAGCAAGTGATTAAAATATATTTTCCTGAGAGATTATGCTTTATAATGATTATAATTTTGGATAACTGTGTACTTAAAAGTAATATATTGTGATAATTTCACAGAAGAAAAATTATATAAATTATTATATTGTGTTCAAATTGGTCTATTATATTCTAAAATTTTATTAGTAGATATACTTAATGTTCATATGCTTTATGTAAAATTCAATGGGGGGGGGATACAGGGCAAAATAAGTGAATGGCTGAAAAATGAAAAAGTAAAACTAAAAGTGCTTCACATTAACCTCTTTTTTTAAAAAAATTTTCTACAGGATATGCCTTTTACTGCTGAAGGATTAACACCTGATATAATTATTAACCCTCATGCTATTCCATCTCGTATGACTATTGGCCATTTAATTGAATGTCTCCAAGGAAAGGTATCTGCAAATAAAGGAGAGATTGGTGATGCCACCCCTTTCAATGATACTGTTAATGTACAGAAAATTTCGAATCTTTTGCAAGAATATGGTTATCATCTCAGAGGAAATGAAGTATGTGTGATTTTTTTTTCTTCTTTTGCTTATAATTCTACTTCTGCTGTTTTGTATACTCACTAAAATTAATTTTAATTATTTTTTAAGGTTATGTTCAATGGACATACTGGCAGAAAAGTAAATGCACAAATATTTTTGGGACCTACCTATTATCAACGTCTTAAACACATGGTAGATGATAAAATTCATTCTAGAGCAAGAGGTCCTGTCCAGATTTTGGTCAGACAGCCTATGGAAGGTAGAGCTAGGTAAGATTCTCTTCATGATCCATGTTTAATTTAAGGATTCTACCATAAACATTTCCTAATGGATTCTGGTTTCAAGACTTCTTTCAACTAAAAATCATCATAAAGAAAAACTGTAGAGGGATGTCTATTCGTTAAGTTCTTTGGAACTCATTGAGGCCTCTGTTATTGTGATGTAGATGTTAGGAAAGTGAAGAACCAATACAAATGTCATATTAAACATTGGAATTGACATAAACTCTCAATGGTTTGCTTTACAAATAAATGTGATGAGATGTTAGATTAAATTATGCATTAGTAGAATTTCTTTTCTTATCTCATGTGTTAAAGCAAATTCACCCAAGAAAGATTTTAAAAATCTTTAATTTTATTATTTTAGAATTTTGTTGAATGATTTTTGACATGATATACAGAGTTGTAGATTTAGGTAATGTTTCAAAGGTTAACTTTAAAATGGTCTACAATTTAACCTGACTAAGAGACATGAATCTGAGTAGTTCTTTTATTTGAATCAAACAGGTTTATAACTCTGAACATGAGAGGAATAACAAACTCAATTTGCATCAACTAATCTGATTCCTAACTCTTCTTTGACAACAATTTAATCCCAAGTGATACTTAGACTGCACATCTGTTTATCTACTGATTATCTCGAGAAATTGTCTGAAGCATAGTAAAAGTATTATCTTTCTACACATAAAAATTTAGTCTTTTAAAGGGTTATGTTTCCTTTTGACTGACTTTGAAAGGAAACTGTTAAAAACCACGAAATTCAATTAACATTTACATTTTTCATCTGAAGGATACAAATATATACTCATTAAAAAGTAAAATGAATAAAATAGAAGAAAATTAAGAAAAAATTTGTGTGTATTTAAGCAAATATTTGGCTTGTTTAAAGCTTTGGTCTTCAATAGTTTTTAACATTTATTATTTAATATCATAATTGTAGATTCTTATAATTTTAACTAATTAACAATAATGTACTTATTTATTTCTATGTAGAATTTAAGAGTTATGTTATGTTGTTCCATTAAAAATAATTTTAAGTTGATATCAAGAAATGTATTACTACAAAATAAGAATTTTGCATTTATGCTCATTTATCTTGATAGGGATGGTGGCTTGCGTTTTGGTGAGATGGAACGAGATTGTCAGATAGCTCATGGTGCAGCACAATTTCTTCGTGAACGTCTTTTTGAAGTATCTGATCCCTACAGAGTCCATGTGTGCAATCTTTGTGGACTGTTGGCCATTGCTAATTTGAAGAACAATACTTTTGAATGCCGTGGATGCAGAAATAAAACTCAGGTACTTATATTTATTCTTATGATACAGTAGTCTTAATTTTTCATACATTTCATAATTTTTTCAAAATTATTCTTTAAAATAATTGTAAAATATTTCAAATTCTAGAGGTACATTAATACTGAATGTTATATTATTATCTAGATATAAACCTTTATTTTTAATAAATCCAATCCTTTCATTACTAGATTTTAAACTTTATTTAAATTTTTTTATCATACTTTTTAATGCAATAAATTTCTTGTAAAATGCCATGTAATAATAATGTTAAATTAGAAGAGTTTAAATATGATTTTGTGTGTGGACTGCATAATAATGTATCTGTCAGCTTAATTTTCAAATCCATTACAGTTATTTTAACTTTATCTTAACATAACATTAACATAGCTAGTTTAAAATAATAATAATAAATTCCTGAGATTTGTTGCTATTTTCTTGTTGGAATCATGACTAACTGACTTTTTTTTTTTTTTTTTTTAGATTTCTCAAGTGTGTGTTCCATATGCATGTAAACTGCTGTTCCAGGAGCTTATGTCTATGTCAATTGCTCCAAGAATGATGGTGATTTAAATTCATTGGAAAAATTATTTAAACATCAATGAACATTGTTTTTATTTACTTTGAGCATTTTTGATTGTGTGGAAAATCATTCATCATCCATTGTAAATCTAATATGTATGTATCATTATTTACAATAAAAATTTTAATCATTTTGATTATATTGGGTTCAAAGTTATTCTGAGATAACTTACCTTAATTTAATGTATGCATATTGATGCCTATGTTCTTAGAAGATCAAAAATTTGGAAACCCACTAAATACTATAGTTTTTATGGTATTGGATGAAGATTCACATAAATTTTAAAAAATCATTCAATTGTTATTGGAAGATTTTAATCTGCTAACTCTTGTCTATGCAGCTTGACCAATCAGAGCGCATTTCTAACCAATCCCTTCACTAACAGTCAGTTCATGTTGTGACATGGAGAATGAAAAAAAATTATCTCTGATTCCTAGTTGCAATAAGGAAATGTCAATGTTCCTTTTAGCTGGTCTAATTTGATTATACACGTGGTAGCTGTTCAGCTGTACCAAGTAAGCTGACACACCCAGACAATAGCTACCTATAATTTAACTTAAAATTGAGCTTTTCTCATTTTTAAATGTATAGTAAGCATGAAACTTTAAAATATTTTAAATCTAATTTATGATGAAGAGATATTTCCTTCTTTTTATGAAAGGGACTCTGTAAGTTAAATTACTATAACTTTCTTTGTTACATGTGACTAAATTTATAGTGACACTCTTAAAGCACTTCATGTTCAAAATTCTTTTAAGCATTTTTCTTCATTGATGAGAAAACAGGCAATAACATTTGTCAAAATCATATTAAATAAAAGTTTGTCTTTTTATGATATATGACTAAATATCAATATTTATATCTGACAGATAAATTTCTGTAAAGAGAAAAACCTAGTGAAATATTGGAAGGTTTATTTCTCTCTGCCTAATGCAAAGGTTTGTTTACCAAAGACTGTTTGCCTCATAATTGTGATCTGATGATGAACTCTGCTTAAGCAAGCATTTCATGTCCAAGTTTAGCCTGGAGAACTTCAAATTCCAACTGGTTTTATAAAGACCCTCCATGTAACCTGGTCTGATGCATGTTAAATCTGTTGGAATCCAAAGTCTTCCCGTGAGGGACATGTGGAAGTTAGGAGAGGAGGTTGCCAGCTCAAATGTCATCCTCGTCACTTGACGAAGTTTCAAAATTTCAAGATCCATCGCCAATAGCCTGTGTTGCTCTTTGTGAGACGTTAATAAAAAAAACAATCCATCTAACTTTAAGTGCATCAGCCCATCTACATGAGAAGTCTCTAGTGCAGTTAGATCTTGAATATGCAATTCTATTGAACCATTACCAAAACTTTGAACTCAGTGCCTTGGCTATTGCAGCCATATTATCTACTGGGGAATACTTTTGCAAGTACAATGTTGGTGACATGATGTGGAGAATGGGGTTTCAGCTTCTGACTGAAGTTCTAAATGTCATATTGGTTGATATTAGTGAACTTTATGTGAGGCAAAAGTGCAGCTTGTAAGCATTCAATAATATAGATATAACTTTTTGAAGGTGTTTCATTCAAGTAATTTAGTTTTTAACAAAAATACTGTGATTCAGTGCAATTACCACAATATATATTTTTTAGTGTTGACTTAAAAATATCTGCTGGAACAAAAATTAGTAAAAATATGCTTAAGTTTTGTCAGGCTTATGATCCTGAAATACCATCTTAAACATTCATTTAATAATAGTTTAGAAATAAAAAAATTTTTATATATATATAATTCCGTAGCGTAGTGGTCATAATCATGTTTGGCATTTTTGTCAACTTGTGGGTTCAAGCCTTGATGCTTCTTAAGACCCACTGTGTATTTTGACTGATGCAGGTTAAATCTGGTAGAGGTCCCAAATCCTCCCGCAGAGTAGAGAGGGAGGTCCCAGCTCAAACGTCGTCTGCGTCACTTGGCACAGGCTTAGAATTGCAAAGTCTCTCACCAATAGCCCTTGTGTTGCTTCTCTGTGCAATGTTAATAAACTATCAATTTATAATTTTCGGATTTAAAAATATGTGGAGAAAATTCTAAAGTGAACAAAAAAAAATATTCCTTCAAAATTTCAAATGAAATATTTTGATAAAAGATGAGGTAAAACAAATGGGATATTCTTGTATAAAAAATTCATCAAATTTATGAAAGTTTAAATTTGAACTCAAGTATTCACCACTAAATGTTAAATGTTTGCTGTTTGCATTTTTTTTTTTTTTCAATTGTGGGTTGAAAATGGGCATGAATACTTTGATGAGTCCATTTCCAACACTTTTATGAATAAATTATTTTATTTTTAAAATTTTGCATTTATTTGTTTTACTTCAACTATGTTATAAAATAGAAAAATATATGTGAAACAGTGTCTAAGAAAGTCTTTTAATATTTAGTTCATATTTTTGACAACTGAAAGATTAAAATTTGTGCCTGCAAACAAAAATGAACCATGGCTTGATTGATTGTTGATTAACATCGTACTGGGAAGCAAATCAAAGTTCAAAGCGATTATGAGTGTTTTTTTCTTTTTGATATTCATGGGATTGTGTACCTTCCCTGGGTTCCGGAAAGTCAAACTATTAACATTGCTATTTTTACATTCTTCTTACTCTCTATGAAAGAATAAGGGAACAAACTACCCAATTTGTGGAAGGACAAGTTGTTCCGTATCGTCTGTCGAGAGGTTTCTAGCTAAGCACAGCATCCCAGTGTTAGACCATCTGCCAGTTCTTAACCATGTGACTTCTATCTTGTTTCATAAGGTAAAATCTGCATTAAAAGAAATGAAATTTGTGTCCTCTGAAGTTGTGAAAGAAAAAGTAGCACTTGCTCCTAAAGGAGGTGACGGAAGGCTTCCAGCACTATTTCTGGAGTAGCATAGCCTGCATTGGCTCTTGCACCTTAAAACCTCACAGTCCAGCACTATTTCAAACAGTGGGAGATTCACATGGGGCATTGTAGGGATAGAGGAGAGGTGTGTATTGAAGGTGATAAATATGCAAAATACAAATAAAAGGTTTTACAGCTTCAATATCATTTTTAATAGCTATACCATATATACTGAAACACTTGGATTTAAAGGGGTCCTTGAAGCTTGGGCTCTGCATTTGGTACTGGAATTTCAACCCACTTCCTCTCATCCAACGATTGAACTGAAATTTTGGCATTCGAGTATAACTCTGATGACAGTACAATATTATGATATGCTAAAGCAGTGACAGTATGCTCAGGAGGGTTGATCTTTGTATTTAACAACAGACTCCAGTTCAGTTGAAATTTTATACACAAATATAGCTCGCGTACTTGTTTATTAATCTTAAATTTCCAGATTAAAAAGAGTTATAAATAAATGTAATTTTTTTTAATCAAGTATTAAAAAAAATTCATATGTAAAATAACATTTGTAAAAGCTTGAGGTGTTTATACTTCTTTTGATCTCATATATAAATAAATAACTATTGTAATTTATCAGCAATTACCAAGGTATCTTAGTAAAGTGCCTCAAGTGCTTAAAAGTTTTTATGCCTTTCTGTCCATCTTTAAATCAAAGCTTGTTTTAAAAAAAAATTCTGCTTTTATTTGTTATGGGTGTAAACAGACAATACTTGATTCTATAGATGTAAATAAGAATAATAGACCAAAAATAATTGTTTCTATTATGGAATTTTGTCGAGTCCTAAAATATTCAAATATTTCAATCCGTCATATGTTTCAAAACCACAGTTATTCACCAAAGTAAAATAAACATTTAATTTTTGATTGGTACTGGCTTTTTAAATCTTAAAGACACCCTTATATTTAACCTTCGTCAAATATGAGGATAGTTAGATATTTGTTGTGACTATTGTGAGTCGACGAGTTTCACGACCGCGATAGTAGAAACAATTATTTCTGTTTTCATTATGCAGAGTAATCCCTTGTGTACGGGGAAAAGGGTAACATTTTGCAAAAACAAATCAATCGTTATTTCGCCTGAAACTATATCAAAAATATCTTTTGATCTTTAAATTGTTCAGAAAATTATCGCTTGAAGTATTTTTATTTTCCATGAGATATTAAAAATTTTAATTAAAATATACATACCAGTGTTTTTCAAACTTAATTGTTCCAAAATACCTTTTGTCAGTACTTGAGCAGACATATTTATTTTGCGGACTATGAAGTTCTTAAACATTTTTGATTTCTTATAGCAGTTAAGAATAAAGAAACGTAAATGCATCAAAGAAAATGTTAGATTCATTTACTGGATTATGGTGGATACGAAGTAGAAAGAGTTATAATCGCGTTTTAAAGCATACATTTTCAGATTAATAAATATCAAAATATTTCACCCTCTGTAAAAAGACTCGACTTTATATATATATATGTTAAAGAACTTTAGCTTGAATCAATTGGCTCTCCACCGAATTTAATACATTAAGGACGCATTAAATGTGCCAAATACATTTCTGACTCTCACACAAAACAGACAGATAAAAATGCTAAAAAAATACACTAAAAAAGTACTTTGTTTTATATCCCATTACCTAAGAGCCCGCCGCTTAGCGGAGCAAATGCATATTAAATCTATCGGGGTTGAATGTCCTTGCGTTGGGATGATGGGGAAGTTCGGAGATCAGTTTAGGTACTGACCATCAATGATATACTCGGGGGGGGAGGGGTGCAAAGGGACATAAGCACCCCCCACACACACACCTCTTCAGAATTTTTCTGGAAATTGAGATATTTCATGATAATTATTTTATTATAGATGTTCTATACTTTAAAATGAACTCTTTTTTTTTTTTTTCTTCTCATGCTTAAATTTTTTTCATTAGTATGAAACAAGTAATATAAAAAGATATTAAAATCAATTCCTACTTAGGTCAACAAAGCAAAAATTTATTTTAGTTACTTTTTATTAAGTTATTTCGCGGTATTTTGCCAATTGTGGCTACCCTGGTATGCTTCGCGGACTTAAAAAATCGGCATGTTTGGCAGTTTTTGAAATCGCGCCAAGTGGTTGGGCTAAACTGCATTTCCACCAATTAAATGAATTAATATTGGGAAAAACTGTATTAACATCAAGTGTCATCCACTACAAGTTTAAAAAAATGTATTTGAACTTGAGTGGATGAATAAAATGTATTTTATAACGATTGAAAATTTGAACAAGATAAATATATAGGGAGAGTGTGAGCTAATAGTAGGAATTTTAAAAAAAAAAAACGATTCCCTCTAAATCAATTTTTGTGGAAAGAATAGAAACGTCTGTGCTATCTCCGATATGTTTTTTGGATCATTTTTTAAAGACGAAGAGAGGAGGGTGCATTCTTATTGATGATGTCACCCCCTCCCCCAAAAGTTTCCTGTGAAAGGAATGCAAAAGGCATTCCCCTCTTCCAGACAGAGGGGCCGCGGTAGCCTAGTGGTCAAGGTCGTAGACTAGCGGCCGGTGGTCTTCGTTCAGTCGCGGGTTCGATCCTTGGCCGCCGTATAGCCGGGGCTGATGCACGTTAAATCTGTTCGGGGCCCAAAGTCCTCCCGTTGGCGTGGTGTGAATGTTAGGAGAGGGGGGTGTCGTCCTCGCCACTTGACCATGGTTCAAAATTACGAGGTCCGTCACCAATAGCCCTCGTGTTTTTTTATTTTATTTTTTTAATAAAAAAAATCTATTCTTCCAGACAGTGATCTATGAGCGCCTAAGACAGGTCTTCGGAAATATCCATCTCAGCATATCACCTCTTTCTCTTCACAAACACAGTTAAGAGTTCTTCAAATATTTTAATCAACCGGAGAATGACTCCTTATCAGCAGATTAAAAAAAAAAAATTAGAAATGCTGGAAGAAAAACTTTCTTCGTATTTGTCAGATTGTAGTATTAGTATTTTGACTGTAGAATATGGAAAAAAGAAATTACTGGCACAATATATTAGATTAACTTCTATAGAAGTAAAACTTCTATGGGAAAATATCTAATTTGCAATATCCATAAATTCCAAAAAAATTTTAGTCACCTATGCTTATTATTTGTCCTTCTGAAAGATCGTTTTTAAATATGAAATAATCAAAAAAAAACTTCACCATTTTTTCCCCCCAAAATTGTTAATCGTTAAATTTTTTTTATCAGTCTTTCAATCTTGTTGGATTTTACTGATTTTGGTTTAAAGGGATTTTTGTTCTAATGGTACCTTTTTTTCATTTTCTTAAATTATTTTTTTGTAATACAAATTATATTAATCCTTGAAGCCTTGATACTGTAGAGATCCACGACTCCTTGCTCTTGCGAGCTCTCTCATTGCGATCTGCGCATGCGCGAGCCCTTCGGCAGCTAGGAGTAGTAGTTACTCACGCAGGCACTAAAATGCTATCTGCGCATTCGTTAGCTCTTCGGCAATAGTGACTGTGGAATTCCTGCTCTCGGAGGGTTAACATGTGCGCTTCCTAGGAGAGTGCGAGAAGAGAAGAGAGAGGAGGAATTCCACAGTCCCTATTGCCGAAGAGCTAACGCATGCGCAGATAGCATTTTAGTGCCTGCTAGCCGGGGCTGATGCACGTTAAATCTGTCGAGGCCCAAAGTCCTCCCTTTGGCATAGCGTAGAAGTTAGGAGAAAGAGGTGCCAGCACAACATCGTCCTCATCAAAATTACGAGGTCCGTCGCCAATAGACCTCGTGTTGCGAGATTAATCAAACCAATCAATCTAAAGTAGGTTAAACTTTTCGTGACATAAAGGTCTAACACAGATACTCGAAGAACTGTAAAACTCCACTCGACTCGCAACTGGGCTAATCTTGATCGAGTTGAGGATACCATTGTTGAAAAACCAGGAACATTGAGTCGACACCCTTCATGAGGACTTGGAATCAGTCCTTTCTTTTCCCTGATTTCACTGCACCAGAATTTATTCATGTGGGTACCTTAGAGATCTTATCTTCACTAGGAATCTTAGAACCTTTGCTGAACTCAAGAATAATATCCGTCAAGAAACATTGTAAGATGTGTAAAAAAAAGCAATAGCAGAAAATCTATATTTGTAACCTGTCCAATTCGTAGGCGTGTGATAATAACGTCCCGTTTTCTGAACGAAAATTGAGTCCAGTGGAAGAAGATGGGTTTTATATGACGCAATTTACGAGATGTAGTTATTAAATAAGAGACTTGACGCTTCTACAGAAGAAGTAATCATGCACCAAACGCCAGAAACCGACAGCTGTTTAGCGTGAAGCCTTCTCTTTCTGATGTTGGGCCTCTCGTTTCTGTAAACAAATCCGTACACTCGTAGCCTTCGTTAACATTAGAGTTTTTTTTTTCACCCAAAAATGATAAGTGTAACAATAGAGCAACGAATTGTTGCGAAATTTCACATGAAACTTGGAAAAACCGCTACTGAAACTTATAATTTATTGAGAAAAGTGTGTGGCAATGAATGTTTATCGCATGCACATGTTTTTGAGTGGTTTATACGTTTTCGATAAGGCCGAGAAGACGTTGAGAATTATTCATACTTGGATCGCCATTCCACGTCAAAAATGTATAACAATATCGAAAACATCGGTAATCTGGTTCGATCTGATCGTTCGTAAAGTATCCGTATTATTGCTGAGACTGTACGAATTGACTAAGAATCCGAACGGCAAGTTTTTCCATTAAGACAATGCGCCGGCTCATTCCACGTTGTCTGTCAGGAGATTTCTAGGCAAGTACAACACCCTGAAGTTAGACCATCCCCCTTATACGCCGGATCTTGAACCATACGACTCCTATTTCCTAGACCTTGTGTTTGGCACAATATATCCTTAGAGGATTCAGTGCCACAAATTCAACCAACCTGTTTCCCAGGGTGAAATCTGCATTCAAAAGAACAAGATTTGAGTCATTGAAGCTGTGAAAGAGAAACGGCATGCGTCCTGAAGGAACTGGCAGAAGAAGACTTTCAGCACTGTTTCGAACAGGTGAAGATTCACATGGAGCGCTGTAGAGATAAAGGAGGGGTGTGTTTTGAAAATGGTAATTAGTAAGTATGTATAACATCAGAGTAAAATGTTTTACAGCGTCAGTCTCGTTATTTAATAGCCACTCCTCGTATTATCAAATTCCAATGCTCCTTCCAGTGGTCTTGAATAACTGATTTAAAGTATCTTAATATATTTTTCAGTTTGGAATGCTGGGAGATATTCCACTGAATACTGATTTAGTGGCACTATCGACTGTCTCGTTGCTCTTGATTCTCACGTGGGATGGTACCCAACAAAATAATAGTTGGATGTTTTGAGGCTTCAATCTATTAATTATTTTTATGTTTTGAATTATCGATGGATGAAATGAATAATGTGTGTGATTCAAGGATTCTAACACACTCACTGAATCCTTCATTAAAATAAAATTCTCGTCATGTCGGCTTGACAAACTGTCCTGCGTTTTCAACGTGAAAGATGAAATTTAAAATTACGAAGTAAATTTTCATTTCATAATGAGTCTTTCATATGATTCTTAAACTTAGAACCGTCGGTGTAAATATGTATAAAATCAGACTGCTCAGCAAAGTTATATAAAAGTCGAATAAAAGTATTATGTGCAATGTCTCTTATTTAAAAAAAAAAAATTTTAAAGGATTTTTAAGTAGAATCGATAAAATAGAATAAAAACATAAATAAAAGCAAAACTCAGAGTTTCCAAATGGTGTGATATGGAGAAAGAGCAATGGTTGTGTCAATTATTAGTTATGGTTTAAGTTAATTGTTGTGAATTCTGTTGCCAACAGTAAAGCTGATGTCTAAGGCTTATCGAACAATAACAATGAATAAGTACTTGGAAAGTTTTAAATGTGTCTTTTAACAACATTGTCTCCAAGTGACGAAATTTGACGTCGATTTACCATTGTATTTCTTTTGTATGTGACTCTATTCAAACTAAATCAGAATAACTGACGTTTACAATGATTACTATTTATCTCTATATTGTAACTACTTCTATGAATTCAATAATATATTATTATTCGAATTTCTTCTCGAATTTATTAACAGCATATAAACAAATGTGATATTATCTATTAACGTGCATCTCTTGATAAAAAACACAATTCATTTGCGTAGTAATAATTTCTCTTTTTTTCCTAATGTGATAACACAAGATAAAAAGAATTTCAATTGATCGTAAGGAAATAACTGATAGAGTTAGGGTCGTTAGCTTATTTGATGCATAAATCTTGTTTACAATTAGTATTTTTTTCATGTACAATTCAGGAATTATTGAAATATTATTTCATTATTTATTTAAACTACTTTTTGGTGCGTAGTACATGATAATAAAACTAGTCTGTAAGAGTTTTATGAGTTTCGCAGTATCCCAAATATTCCTGCTCAGTCATAAATTTTGACTTTTATTTAAAGAAATTCCATTCTATATTGCTTTTGCTCTCAATAATTATTTTATCGCAATTCTTTATAACATACCAATAAGCGTTTTCTTTCGATATTAAATTAAAAATTCCTGTTGGTTAGTATTTCAATAAGATTGCACATCATTATGCTAATTTCTTAAACCTTAACATAAATACAGTAGCTCCCTAAGCAAATGCAACTTCCAACAATGTTTCCTAATTTGCTTACTCGAATTCAGAACAGATCTGAAGTGGAAGCAAGAATACGCTTAAATATGAGTGCCCAGTTTCAATTAAAGGTATTAGAAAAGCAGTCTGGCCGCGGTAGCCTAGTGGTCAAGGTTTCGGATTCGTGGCCGGCCGTTTTCGTTCAGTCGCGGGTTCGAGCCTTGGCCGCCAAAGACCCGCCTTGTAGCCGGGGCTGATGCACGTTAAATCTGTCGGAGCCCAAAGTCCTCACGTTGGCGTTGTGTGGATGCTAGGAGAGGGGAGTGCCAGCTCAGGTATCGTCCTCGTCACTTGACCGTGGTTCAAAATTACGAGGTCCGTCGCCAATAGCCCACGTGTTGCTACTAGTGCGACGTTAATAAGCACTAAAATAAATTAGAAAAACAGTCTTTAAAGCATTACGATCATCTATATCAAGTCTAAGCAAGAAAAAAGAAATTTATGAACAAAAATGCACTTATTTTAAAACACTTATTGTTATAATCAACATGTACTAACATGTTGTCATTTTGAGAAAATGGCGTCAACAAAAATGCGTGGAAATAAAATAAATAAAGAATATATGGTGTGAGGTTCAAAAGATTGACAATATAATAAATTATAATAATTACATTTAGTTTGCTTAAATTATAATTACATAACTAAGATATATTTAGTTTAACATTTAATTGTCTACTTTTATTTTAATATCCGAGCAGAACATTATTGTTCCCTTTTATAATTTATAGTTTGCTCTTATTTTATATATTTAATTTAGTAATTGGTTTTTTGACAGAATCGTCTCTTCCCCCTCCCCTTTTTTTTGTTGTTAACAGTGGCAACGTTTTTGTACTTTAGAATGTTCTGCTTGTGAATTTGAAAACTATATTTTCTTTTCTCGATAGTTATTGATTCTGAAGAGAATGGATCTCGGAAGTACACTTACTTTACGCTAAATTAATATTTATTATGGTAAACCGGTAATAGAGATTAGGAAGAAGATGGCTACCCAATATAAAGACTTGAGACTTTCATCATCGAATGAGCTCTCTACGAAAGGTGAAGACCTTTTATCACCCGAATTTAAAAAAAAATAATAAAAAAAAAAAGAACATTAGCGCATGTTAAAATGAAACTAAAAAAATACATTATATATATTTTTTTATTATCGACGCTTAATTTGAGCTACAGAATGAAATACGAGCTTCGATACAGAGTCTTTTTACATGATTTTTCTGATGGATACTAAAAAAAGGAAAATAAATTGTATTATTCATTCAGCAGTATTTCCCGTACCTCATCAGTTAACGGTTTTTGTGCGCAGCGGGACTTTTCCGTATGTGGTGCCGACATCACATTTTCAAAGCTCACATTTCTGATTATCGCGTACAATTTATATTAGTTCTCTTTTTTTTTTCTTTCTTAGATAATATCACTGAATCGTAACAAACTTCTTCGGGTGTTTTTTTGTTCCTTAATTTGTTGTGAAACGCGCTTTCTTTTTAATAAGAGGTGTTCTGGCTCTTGGAAACGTGGGTAACTCTTCCTCTGGATGTCTTGGTCACTTGTCTCTATTTTCTACTCTTCTCCTAATTATTCCATTTCCCATTTCCTGTATTTAGAGTTTCTTTTGATCGTATATACACGTTTTTTCGTAAATTTACATGTGTTTGGCACAGCGTGTGCATCCATAATGTTCTCGCGTTAATAAAACCAATTAACTACGCAATTTTTTTAAATTTTATTTGTATGATGTTTACACCAATACACTATGTTAAATATGCACTGAGATACACCTTTTATCTATTAAACTGAAGAAACGGGAATTATACTTCTCTCTCTTTTCTAAAACTTTCGTTTTATGAGGGGAAAAAAAACTTTCCTCTTCACGAAAAATAGTGAGTCAAATTCCCACTTAGATAGTTTTTTTATTATTATTATTATCAAACCCAACTTATATTTTTTACTCAAATATAAATCTGATACAATATAAGATTAATAATGTACAAATGATTATTCACTCTTCTATTAATGGAAGACTTGATTTACTGGCTTAATGTCGTTGGTAAAATTAAGTAACTTAACAATGATATATTTAATCATATTTCTTCTTGGTTTTAATTTTAAAATATTAATCTAAGGTCCCCTTTAAGAAAAAGGAGACTTTTAAATTTACCTTATCTTTTGTTACGCGGAAGGTTTGGACTTCGTGTTTTCCCTGCAGAGAGACAAGTTCGACCAGAAAGATGATAATACAACTAAGGTGAAAATATAGGAGGAAGTACTTATAAATACGGTAATAGTGAGAGACTTCGTAAAAAAAAAATTAGTTGCCAAATGTCGCCAAATCACTAAATTTGGCGTCAAATCGAGATGCCCCTGGACAAATCTCCGGACTTCTAGAACAATCTTTAAAATGTGAATACGAGGTGTGGATATTAAATAATGAGACTGACGCTGCTACAAAAGAAGTATTCATGCGTTAAACACCAGCGACCGACAGCTGCTAAGCATGAAACCTCCTCTTTCGAATACAGTGCCTCAAACTTCTGTAAACAAATCCGTATAGTTTCGAACAATGGAAGGTTCGCATGGAGCGTTGTAGGAATAGAGGAAGGGTGTATATTGAAGGTGATAAAAAGAAGTATGTATATGAAATCAAAATAAAATGTTGTACAGCGTCAGTCACGATATTTAATAGCCACACCTTGTATTTGATCCAATATCTGTATCAGTTAGTGTATGTTTAGTATATGTTCTAGATGTGATTTTGGATTATGTATTTTGAACGATTGTATGAGATATTGTATGAAGTTTGAAGATATTGTAAGGTGTTTGTATTGAGGCTATTGTGTATTCATATGTATTTAGTTAATTGTTTCCTATTAATAGGAAATCTTTTGTTTTTGATAGAAAGTCTCAGTGTAACACTATTTTTTTTTTTTTCAGTTTTTATTTTCATAGTTGCCCTTCTCAGGATAAATAAATCTGTTTTCGATAATATATATATATATATCGTTTTTATTATTTTACATCATGCAAGTTAAATATTTCAATCAATATTTTAAAAAAACACAGAATTATACTTTTGATGCAAAGAAAAACATACATAGATTTTGTTTTACACCTTTTTAATACCCTCTTTTTTTTTTTTTTTTTTAACTAAAATGATAGTTCAACTTCTCATTGTCCTTAATTTTATTTTATTTATCAAACACGGTTATTGGATGTTCGAGTCTTTGGGCCCCAAAAGACCATAACAACATTACTGTTCAAAGAGAGAAAGATCTGCCTAATTATTTGCCCCAAGAGGGTAATTTAATACCTAGGTTTTAAGAGAAGTTAGTTTTACAAGGACTTCAATTTTTGAGGACTTCACGTTTACTTCTAATTTTGCAATTTTAAGAATTATAAGCAATTTAACAATATTTTATTCAGTAATAATTTCACAGAAATTTTTCAAGTAGTATTTTTGATATATTTTTATTGAAATTCATTTGTTACTTGGTATTCAACTATGATGATCGTGCAATGACTGCGGTAACCTTGGGGTCATGTTCACCGACTCGCGACCAGCGTTGTTTCCGTCCAGTCGTGGGTTCGCGCCCTGATGCCACTAAAGACACGCCGTGCAGCCGAGCACCTATCGAGGTCTCAAGTCCTCTCGTTTGGTATGGAAGTTTAGAGAAGGAGAAGCCAGTTCAGGTGTCATCCTCGTCACTTGACCGAGATTCAGTATTACTATATACATCGCCAATAGTCCTCGTGTTAATAAACAACTACAATTATTCACTGATAGTTGTTCAATGTGGGGAATATTTACAAGATATGTTAATTGATGTTAGAATGATATGGGGGTTGGAGGGTATGAAATATGAGAATTTTTTCGAAAACAGGGTCATATTATCCATTAGGCAAACTAAGCTGAAGAACATATTAATAAATTTAATGCATATTGTAGGACAAAATTTTATTACAAATTTCAAGGGGAAATATTTGAAGCATCTCAAGTAGTGATTCCGGAGGATAGAACACCGCAATTACGAGAATTGTGTTAAAGAAATTAAATTAATCTGTGAGGAACATGAAAGAAATAAAATTGTAATAGGTATCTTCGATGAGGTCCGGTATTACTATCTCTAATATTTTATCCATATTATTTCACAAAAAATTCGATCACCTAGTTAACAGTTTAAATAACTAGGCAATCAAATCTGCAACTTAATTTTATTCTTATTTTAGAATAATCAAAATCGAATTTGTGTTTGGAATGTGGACTCTTCACGCTAGAGATTAATATTATAAAATTCAGCTTGCCTTACAAACGGCGAACAGGATCTGAATAAGTAATAAGACTTACATGTTGGATCCAATTAAATATCCTTTCTCATATAATCACTTAACACTAACCGTCATATGTTATAATACTCTTTCTTTGCGTAAGACCATGTCTAATCTCACTTTTCAAACCTTCCTCTCTCTCGCTCAACTCACATATTTCTCCAATCTCTTATTCATTGCACTGCAATTTATATGTATCCATGCTGATTGACATAATTCATAAGTCACTGCTCTTGAAGCAAACAACGTCATAGAAATGCTCATACGGTCAGTTGAAGGGAAATATGCGTATGATACCCGTTATAAAATGCTTCTGCGTATTTTGATATTGAAGCGTTAAATACAATTTTAATTTTATTTTTTCATTCTAATAATTTGCAAATATCATTTTTATGCTATGAATCTCATAACTATTTCCTATCATCTGCTATTATTTGTATATTTAAATAATGATCTTTTTGTTATATTTTTGACACTGCAAATGTTTTCAGAATTTTTAACATGTTGTCATTGTTGTTGTTAGGTTCCTGCAAGGAAAGTGCCTAGTGATATTAAAAAAAAAAATGTACTTTTTTTGATATAGTGTCATTGACCATATTAGTAGAAAGGTTTGACCAATGGTTCGTAAACTTTTTGACCCATGGATCCTTTTTTATAGTCAAAACTTACCCCCCATCCCCAAGTGAAAAGCTGCTTAAATATATAGTATAAGAATTACAAATTTGAAAAAACATTTTGTTGAAGAAGTACTTGTTGAAATTATAATTTTCGTTTAAAATAAAATTTTAAAAAAAATTAATGACTCGGATGAACTTGATGAGACATTATGAGCGTATTTATGTCCGGCTCAATGTTTGTGAGTAGCAACCGCAAATCCCCACGAGCACTAATTTTTGGTTGGTTTCTTTTCTTTCTTTCTTTTTTTTTTTTTTTTTTTTTTTGGTGAGGTTCATAACAGCACTAATTCCACATTCTATCAAATATGAAGACGGGAAAGCATTCAATAACTTCTGTACAATAACCCATAATGCAGGATATAAAATTAGGATCTGTTTTTGTAACCAGAATTTGTGCTATCCTTGTTCAAACATTGGGTTTAAGTTCCTTCATTTGTAGATATTTCAATAAGTTGCTCCTGTATTAGTATGGATTCATCTGTATTTGGGATCTGAGTTTGTCCACACGCAAAAGCTCTTAACACCCAGTCGGGAATATCCGAGTGAAGAATGTCTTCAAATCTTTGGTTCAGGTCTGCATGAAGAGCCGTTAGGTATAGACAGTAAACAAGAAAATCTTCATCTCTATTGTGCAATTTCGAAAGATTTGAAAACTGAGAACATTCTCCTCTTCCCAGATTTTGTTTGTACAGAAACATTTTTGAATTTCCTCAATCCTTCTTTGTACAATATAATTATTCGGTGGAATTCTTTTTATAATGACGAAAGCTGGTTTGTGCAACACGGTGTGTATTACCTCACTTACAACTGGTAAAATAAGTTCTTCACCAATAGTGTACGGCTTTCCGGTCTTTGCAATCAATAAAGAAATGCGATAAGAAGCATCGTCATCTTGCTTAGTCTGTTCTCCCTGTGAGTTAATGCAGTGAACGGGGTTTTCAAATATTTTTCTTTGGCTGTTTGAAAAAACGTTAAATCCTTATCTTTTTTTGTCACTGTGGGTTTTTATTAAATGTTCCTTAAGCTTGGAAGGTTTCATTGAATAATTTGACATAGCTTTATTACATAGAAGACACATTGGCAAAGTACTACTTTCTGATGTTGAAATAAAGCCATACTTCAAATATTCGACACTGTATTGTTGACCTTTTTTTCTTCTGCTCACTCATACTGTTATCTGTTAAAAAGGGCAAAAAAGGATATGAGAAAATTTGTTTATAAAATGTTTTATTTACAGCAACCACTGTTAATTATTATTAACTTTTTCAATGGAATGCTGCAGTAAAGCGCTTTTGAATTAATTGTTTGAAGAAAGGATAAAATTTCATGTAATTTTTGAATAAAATACAATTCTCAATAATTAACTTCTTTCAAAAAATTTCTGTATTAAAAAAAATTATGCTCTCTTCCTAAGTTTTTAGTAAAAAAAAAAAAAAAAAAAACCCTTAATTAACGGTAAGGGATTGTTTTTTTTTTTTTTAACTTTTTTGCTTTTTCAATACATGTAGGGATTACATTTTATTTCTTTAATGTAGTAAATCCTTTAACTAACGTTAAGGGATTATTTTATTGAGAAATGGGGTATATAATTTTTTCAAAAGAGATAAATTTTATTCAAATACACTTACGTAACAAAAGTACACTCTATGCGTAACAATACAAAAAATGCAACTGTACCAAAACTTCCAACTAACAATACAAAACTTATTTTTGTCTGAAACAGGGGGAAATTGTTTATACACTTCGTATCAGCATAACACAGAACAAAATTGTTGATTAGATGTACGACTCTTTTATAGTTTATGTTTATATTACAGAAAAGTTAGTACATATAGCTGCATTATTGTGTTCCTAAATAAACCTGTTTTCGGCCGTTTGTCTCGCACCGTGCCATTCTTGTTATTAACTTAAGTAGCTGGCGCAATCTAGAACTATTAAATCATAGGGGTGTGTCAATGGATTTTTTTATTTTATTTTCGTTTTTGAGGGATTATCTAAGTTGTTTTATTGTTATTTTGTTATTATTTTATTGTCAAATTGTTGTTAGCGTATTGATGGAGATTGAAAGCTTAAACTTATTGAAATAAATTGAACAAGTTGAGTTTTAGTAACAAAAATAAAACAAATTATACGCACCATCACAAATCAGTGGAAATAAGTTTTTGTCGATGTTCATTCCCAAAATGTGATACATAACGATCAGTACTTCAGTAACATATGGTATTTTAAGCACCCACCTATATTTATATTTTACTCTGGACATAAAAAGGGCCCCTATTTTATTTATTGTTGCTTATTTAAATTTCCATAATAATAAAATTGGATCACAATTTTGTTATTTTATATTAAACCTTGCGTGGACCCCCTGACGTTGTTCAGAGACCCCCAAATCAATTTTAATTTTCCACGGGCCCCCTGAATGTTATTGGGACCCCTTTGGGAACCACTGGGTTAGACAAATGAGAAAGCGCTTGGATAAATATCAGGAGAATCGGAAGTATGAAAAGTTAATCAGATTTGAGAAAGAAAAGTAAAACTAGTTCTCTGCCTAGAAATATGTACTTTCCTTGAAATTAACCAAAAATACCGCGATTATAAGAAAGCAGTCATGAATCCCCACCAGAATCTTTCAAGACTAGCTTCAAACAAAATTGATTTTCATGCAGAAATATTCTGTTCAGCCAAAAGTAAACACGGAAAAGTTTCTATTGTTAATGCCTACACCAATGTTGTTCAAACCGTTGAATCAACTTCGTCAAAGGATTCGAAAGCATTTACTACACGAATTTTTGTAGTGGGATCAAATCTCGTTGAATCAACAAAGAAAACTGATGAGTTTGAGATATTAAATAATACATGATGTCGACAGAATAAATCATGTAACATATCAACATAGGGTGAATAGTAAAAAGTGGAATTCGAGTTTCGTTCTTACGGTCTGATTTGGCCGCTGATCAAGAGGAAGGAGAATATCAGATAAAAATAATTTCTGGGTGGGTATTTTTTTTTTTTTTTTTTTTTTTTTTTTTTTTTTTTAAACAGAACCGACACCCCCAAAAATTTTGAACACGGCAACTGAATTCATGCAGAAGTTCTTACAACCTATTCTGTGTGAAGAAAATAAAAGTGTTATGTGTATCTGTAAAACCGCTATGAGACTTTAACCCTTTCAGATGAAGCATTTCCACAGTGCAAACGCAATTTCCCGCGTTTGCAATATGCAAACGGTGCCCGTTCGTGGTTGAACGATGCAAAAAAAAAAAAAAAAAAAACACCTCCGAACCGGAGACTGCAAATTTTTCAAATTATATTTTTTTTTATCTGCATAATCAATATATCTTCCTTGCCTGTATATCTTTTTAAAAATATATAATAACACTGCGTCCCTGAAAGTGTTAACTCAAAACGTCCTATTACATCCATTAATAAGAGCGATAGTAGTGACACTTATGAAAGGCAAGTTAATAGGAATGAAGATTTAAATTTGAGAGATATAATGAAATGAGATGTTTCGGAATTCAACTGCAAGTTTAAACGAATGAAAACGTCTTAGATCTTATCGATGGACCTGAGGATGATGAAGATAAAATTTGGGAAAAATTTCTACAAAGAAGAAAGAGAGTATGATTATGAAGAAAATGTGTGTGAGAGTGATTATAATGATAAAACTATGAAACATGAAGATGGAGAGATGAATAGTTATGAATATGAAGTAAGTGTGAATAAACATGAAGAATATAATAAAAATAATTTTGAAGAAAGCGTAAATGTATTTGAAGAAGAAGGTTTGAAGGATTACAAAGAAGGATTTGTGTGAATGATTATGAAGAAAGAATTATCAATGATAATGAAGAAAAAACTGTGAATAATGAAATAAAACAAGAAATCACAAAACCTCAAATCACGGATTCGAGCCTTGATGCAACAAAAGACCCGCCGTGTAGCTAGATCTAATGCACATTAAATCTTTCAAGGCTTAAAATCCTTCCATCGGCGTGGTGTGGCGATTAGGAGAGGGAGGTGCCAGCTCAGGTCACTTGTCCTTGTCACTTGTCACATCATCCTTGTCACTTGACCAAGGCTCAAAATTACGAGGTCCTTCGCCAATAGCCCTCGTGTTGCTTCTAGTTATTAAACCAATGAATCAATAATAAAATCAATATAAGCTATAGAAGAAAATCAAACAGCAAAACTTGAAGAACTTGTTTCGTTTGAAGTCTAAAACGTCGATTGTGTTGGTTGTTTAGAGTTTCCCTCTAGTAAAGGACTCAATTTTACTGTATATATTGTTGATTTATGTACACTATTTAACTGTATCTACTATATTAAAGATATTCGGTGTGATAAATGCATATCGTAAGAGAAAAAGAAGCGACTTTGAAGATGCATTATATCGTATGCATACAATAGACTTGAAACTAATACGAATAGGTTACATGTATACTATTTGAATTTATTCATATCAATTTATTCATATCTATGCATATTCATAATATATATTCGCATTTCAGTATTTTATGTATAATCATATTATTATCAAGTACCTTTTGTTGTGCATCAGTTTTTTTTCATTCACGGTATTTTTTTTATCATGCATATATTAAGAGCACTCTTTTCAGTTTATAAAAAGGAGTGATGCATTTGAGAAATACATATAGGGATATATATGTGGAAATGTATATTGAGTTTATAATACCTAATATCTATTTTGTTCGAATTTAGTTGAAGAGGACATTCCGTAAGCACAGGAATGTAAAGGCTAATGTAGTTGTCTGTTGCGCTCTGATGGCAAATACTACACAGACACTCCAAAGAGAAACGAGAACAAAGGCTCGAGACCTGTTAGGAGTTTCTTGCGGGATGTGTGATCCCGAGCATTTTAGAAATTTGCTATTGTAATGAAATCATTGTAAATATTATACCACATTATCAAAGAGGTTATTGCTTGACAGTGAGTTATTTCAGAAATTCCAATTTGACTAAATTTGAACACTGTCTAATTAGAGAAGGACAGAAGAGTAAAATAAGTGCGATCTAATAGTTGAGAATTTGAAAAAATATATGTAGAAGAACCTTACAGCTTGACAAGTAGGATATTACAATTTTTTTGCAACATTGTTTGTCTCTAATGGGATGAATAGACTACTTTTGATGGGATGAGAAAAGTTCTAAATTGCCAAGTGAAACTGGGTACTAATGTTGGTGGCTCTTTTGGCTTCTTCCCATATGCGTTTTTCACTATGATAATTTTTTTTTTTTTTTTAAATTACTATCTCGAATGCACGTTCTTCGCCCAGGAGAATTGTTTAAAATAAACCCGGATAACTATAAGCAGATAACAGTATAAACGGAATTGTTCTTTTATTTTTTTTTTTTTTTTTTTTTTTTGCAATGATAACAAGGAAAACAGGAAAGGGAATTTAATGTATAAGATATTTTATCGTTATAAATTTGTTCGAATGATTAGTAAAACAATGCATGTTACACAAATTAAATTAATATTTTAATCTCGCTAAGTACGTAAAAAAATTATAATATGAAAACGTAATTTTACAAAATTAAAAAAAAGAATATATTTTTATCTGAATACTATTTAATAGTTCAGAACTTAGCTAAAATTGAAAATAAGGGTAAATTGTTACGAGAATTACTTAACGTGCCGGCGATTGAATAATTTTTGGTCACTAGATTAACTGTTGATATATAGTTATCAAAGCTAAAAGGCGAGGAATTTTTTTAATGTAGAGAATTTAGATGTTACCTCCTGATACGACACTTTATAATACGTTTTTGGCAATAAAATGCTATACAAATTTTATTTTTAATACGTAGTATACTTTCTATCGCATTTTTTGGCGATCAATATTTAGACAGGATTGGTTTCCTTAACATTGCACTTGGAGGAAGATATATTTTTCCAAACTCGATTAAAACATGAAAAGGTCAAAAAACCTACCATAACGGAGTACCTTCCCTTTAATAGAGAGTATCCCTTCATCGTTAATATTGAATTTAAAAACATAAATAGATAATTCCAGAATTCATTTAAAAAATTAGAAGGTAAATTAAGAATAGGTAGGAGAGAGCTATGAGGGATGATCTGGCTACCCTACAGTTCGCAGCTGCCTGCGATCGTGCGAAGTAATCGACATGGGAGCCGCTACTCATGCCGGTGTGCTGATGTCATTTTACAGGTAACAAACTCTCGCCATGTCTGCCGAAGTTTGTTCACGTGAGTTCGAGAAGAAGACAGGGGCTTGTGAGTGTTTATTAATGTCTCTCTGGCAAACAACACGAAGGCAATTGGCGATGGATCTTGTAATTTTGAACCTTAGTCAAATGACAAGCACACACCTGAACTGACACCTCTCTCTCCAAACTTCCGCACCACGCGAACGTGAGGGAGTGGGAGCTCTACAGATTTGACGTGCATCAGCCCCGTTTCACAGTGGGTCTTTAGGGGAATCAGGGCTCGAACCCACTACTCGAAGAAATACCGGTCGCAAGTTCGCGACAATGACTTCTTGGCTACCACAGCCACTTGGGACTGGTGAAGAGGACTCGTTTGAAGGAAGCAAGAGATCTGTTTATTTATAAACATGGGAATTTAGGAATTTTTCCGTCGATTATTTTCACACGTATTCAATAGCATAAAAAGTTGGTAATATAATTTGTAAAGGGGGATAATTAAATATAGAAACCGATACATATTGTTAGGTTTCGACTTTCCCCCCTACAATATTTCTATTATAAATGTTAACCTCCTCTGTCCCAGCGTCGTCTGTAGAAGACACTAAACAAACTTTCAAAAAATGCAGCAAATAAAAGGCGTCATTGATACCCAGAATTAGTTAATTTTCTGCGTAATAGATGGTAGTTTGGGGGGAGGGGGAAACGATTTTTAGAGAACATTTTGCATTCGTAGCTTATTTATGATAAAATGAAAATGGTGTTTTCCGAGAGAAAGAAAATTATCCGCTTGCGCATCTCTAAGTGTTCATATTTTTTTTTATTTGTGTAATAAAAATTTATTAAACATATTGTTTAATGCCTTGAACTTTTGCTGTTTATATATAATATTATTAATTTCTTACTCCGATCTTCTCCCTTCTGATTTAGAACACAGTGTCGCCTGTAGGAGACATTGGGTCAATGGCTATCATAATCACTCTATTTGAAACTATAATTATGGCATATATTTCAGCTCGGAATGATATTCTTTAATTGCTAACTGAATTCACCAAATGTAGATATTTAAATGATACAAGAAAAAATTTGTATCTGTCAGGAAATGGAATGAAACATAATTAGTGATCATTTGAATTATGTCTAATTTAAAATTTCCCAGAATTCGAATGTATTAGGCAGAAAAAACTAGAATATATGTACTCGCAGACAACATTTCTTAGATATCATGAGTTTTTAATAAGAAACAACTTAAAATTGAGAAATTATTTAATAGTATAAGATAAAGATGGAGAGCGAAAAGCGAATGATTAATTTTGGAAATTAGGACTCTTCTGCAAACAATTCGGACAGGAATTTCTTGTAATTCAAATTTTACATTGTGCTCATTTTACATTATGCTCATTTTGCTAATTATTATGAATTACTCATTAAATTAAGATTATTGAAATATTTTAAATTAACATTATGATGTCACGTTGTCCCAATGTCTCCTCCAGGAGACACTTAATTTCCCAAAAATAAAAATTAAAACAATTTTTTAACATTTTTTTCAGTACTTTTTCATGTATTTAGAACCGATTGATACAAATTATTCTAAAATTTATGGATCAAAATTGACCTTAGGTCTGAGGAGGTTAAGATGTGCATATTCGTTCTTCCGATGTGCAAAATATAATTTATTTGATCTAGATATTGATAAGCATCCTACAAACATCAAAGAACTTATTTTATGATTGATTTAAGACTCATAAGTTGATTTGTTATGTTGGACTTAGTCCAAATCATAATTTTTCATCAAGCTCAGTACATAAATCTTGCCTGTCAAACCATTCTTTAATATTGCCCTAAAATGAAAAATACATATATTTCCTTTCGTAGAGTCATGCAAGTTAGAAGTCTTGCTTCAAGATATATTCATTCTTGGTAGTTTTTAACGAACAACTCTTGTGTCTTCTGATTATTAATTAAATATTTTTCTGTTAATCTTTTTTCATTTATTTCGAAAAATTCGCATTTTTGAAGTTTTATTAATTTATTATTTCTTAGAGAAGCCCATGTGATATTTATGTCATTATTCCAAAACTATTTCACAAATATTTAAAGAAATTAATAACATTTAAAATTTACTTGCCTAGAATTATATAAACTGTCATACATAAAGAAAAAAATCTGTTTGCAAAATATTGCAATGACAAGTTATAAATAGTTTATTAATAAGTTTTAAAAGTTATAAAAATAATTAATGAGTTATAAATACTAATATTAAGCATTCTGCTTCTTATTTCAATCACTTTGTAGATAATTTGGATTCAAATTAGACTTAACAGAATTTGTTTTTGTAGATCTTGATGAATATCCATATATCCCAATAAAATCCATTTAATTATGTATATATATATATATATATATATATATAAAACGTATAAACGTGTTATAATTCCTTTTCACACATATTAACTTGAACTTTGAAAACCGAAAATTCCTTATCGTACTTTTTAAATAGTGAGGAATTATTATTAACTTTGATCACCCAAATTCTTTAATTCCATTTAAATATAATCTTCAAGGAAAGAACTTCGTATTATCCAAAAAGACAATATTTAAATAGAAAGATTCTCGACGTTGTTGACTGCAAATATCTTACCCGTATGGAATAAATGGCTGTGATAGCTTAGTAATCATGGTCGCAAACTCGCGGCCTACGTTGTTTTTGCCGCGGTTTGAACCTTGATGCCACTGAAGACCCGCCATGTAGATAGACTGATGCACGTTACATCTGTCAAGGTCTCAAGCCCTCCCGTTGACGTGGTGTGAAAGTTTGGAGAGGAAGGTATCAGCTCAGATGACATTCCCGTAACTTGACCGAAGCTCAAAATTACGAGGATCCGTTACCAATAGCCTTGGAAAACTATATATCTTATTGAAAAAAATTTTCATTCGGGAGAAATTGATAATCTACAATTACAAAATAAAAAGAAAGATCTTTATATGAAAGGACAATTCTTGATGCTAAACATGAGGCATAGGAGAACTTCTGCATCACTAATGAAAATTTTGGCCTGAAGTTCAGGATTGCTTTTGGTAATCCCGGAACTCTCATGCCATTGAGGTAATAATTCCTGGTTCGTCGTCTGTTAACTCTCCAGAGAGGAAATATGAATTTTCAATACCTTCTTTTTTTCCAAAGTTCAATAAAACTTTTGATTTCAATTTTGAAGTATATACCCTTCCTCTGGTGGTTTCCACCGAAGAGGTATCCTTGGTGTTTAAAAACTTTAATGGTGAGAAGTCTCCTGGCCTTGATTTTTTGGATTATGGAATTTGGAAACATATTTTTTCTAATTTTCCTACCTTTTAAGTGAAATTTATAAATTTATGTGTGCAATTTTCCTTTTTTATCAAATAATTTAAAAGACGCTAAATTAAAACTCCTCCTTATACCTGGTAAGTACCCGTCATTCGTTAAATCATATAGACCAATTTGTTTATTACTAACCTCAGGGAAAATTGTTGAGTGTGCTTTTGTTAATTGATTAAATTTCTGGATTCATCAAAACAATATTTTTCATCCACTTCAATTTGGTTTCAAAGAAAATTTTGGATGTGATGACCCATTAGTACATTTTTGGTTTCGCTTATAAACACAAAAAATCTACAGAATATGTAGCTGTTACTTTTATCGATATTAAGAGTGTGTTTGATAATATAAATTGTTTGATTCTATTTAAATTTTTTAGAAATGGTCATTTTACAATCTATTTTCAAATGTTTATTTATTCTTACTAAATACAGTGGCATATATTTTCTGATAATAATCTTACGATAAACCACCTGATTACTTAAAGCTATCCACAGAGTTTGGTATTTGCACCTCTATGTCGAATTTATATTTTAATTCTGTTAAAAAATGTTAGTTCAAGCTTTTGCGAATGATCTGGCGATTATTTCTTCCGAAAATTTAGGAAGAGACGTAGAACATAACTCCAATATCTTTATTAATCTTATTGCTGAGCCTCCGGTAAGGCTTAGGTTAGAGATTTCAATTGAAAAAACTACTTTTGTTGTGTTTAGATGCCCATCAATCCGTAATAAGGGATTTCGGGGTAGCAATATCTTTAGCCGAAATATAATTATCAAGCTAAACAATTCCTGCATCAAAATGAGTAAATGTTATAAATGTCTAGGTATTCTGATTCACTTCCGGCTCTCTCTGAACCCTCACATTAACTATTTTAAAGAAAAAAAATTCCAATATCTCTCTCTTTAAATTTTAATAGGGTTTTCTTCGGTGATTTCAATTCTAAAAATTATAAATTAGGCTACTCATCTGCTATAGAACCTATTATAGTATATGGTCTGGGGGTGTGATCTAAACTCCACTCAAATTACTAAGTTAAAGTCCATTCAGAGAGAGAGAATTTACCTTTAAAAATTTACAAATACTTCCTTTAGGACGTCTCGTACTGCTGCTCCGCGGGTAATTGTAGAGATTCCCTCTATCCATCTTACACTAAAATTTCACTTCCTTAAATATCAAATCTGGAAGCAGCATGATTCCAACTTTTTTCATCTGGTTTAACAATATCCCATTCGATTCAAATACTCCACTGAGAGCTGTTCGTCCTGAAAAACAAATTCTTTTTCTTAACAAATTTTCGGGGCCCTCCAAATGGGAGATTCACATCGACGGATTATGGATCGGATACGAAACTGGATTTTCCGTGTGTGTCTTCCCTCGGGGTGTCCTAAATAGGGTGTACATGTTTAAACTGAATTCTTCAGATTTCCAAATCGAGCTTTCAGCAATCGGATTTGCCGTTTTGTGGGTCGTCTCTCATAACTTCAAAATCTCTGTTCACTCCGTCAGTTTATCATCAATATTGCTACTGTAGAGTACCAGAAATAAATTGGCCTTTATTATTGAAGAAAATGAGCAACCTTTTCTGATATTTACAATCTATAGTGGGTTTGGGCCCACGTCGGAGATTATTACAACGAAACTGTTGTTTTATTTGCAAAACTCGCTGTCACTGATAGTAAGGGAATGAATTTCCCTGGTCCTTCGTGTCCAGGGAAATAAGCTTCTTTCTGTCTGGGAGTTCTGGTGATCAACTAGTAATACCAATATTCGGATTCATTCCTATATTTCAAGACCAAATTTTAAAAAAATTATTCGAATTCAGGTCTTATTACTCTCTTCTTACCTGGTCATGTGTTTTATACATGATTCCTGTTGGCGAGAAGAGAAATTGTGACAGGCCTTTGTTGTATCGAAAAGGCCTGAGAAGCGTCTTAGGGGAGAAGTGATTGAATTGCACTGTAGGAGGTAAGGGCGAAACGATCCCTGAGAAGAAATAAATATTTTTTGTTATTGTTAAAAAGACGATGTTGTCCTTATGCCCTCAACTCTCCTGTAGTTAGTTAGTGGATAAGAAAAGAATCTATAGAGAGAGATAATTAAGGAAGAAAAAGTATTCAATGCTCTCGCATCCATAGCCCTTCGTTTATTATTTACATCGCTTAAATTTCAAAAATACAAATTTGTGTTCCTTTGTCTCTGTTGAAGATTCTGACTATCTTCACTGCATTTTATTTTGCCCTTTTACCAAAAGTTTTCATTTAAATTGTCCTATTATTGAAGCAAAACCTATTTGGCTGAGGTCCGTGTGTGAAACCCTACGTTGACGTTGAATGATCTATGGGCGCCTAGAGCGCGGAGCGCTCTTCTAGCCCAAATCTAGTGAAATAAATGTTTCTTGGAGAGGATGGTGGTTTCATTTTGAAGAGTAGGGAGCAGAGATGATTTGTAGAAAATTTCATGTAGATTGGATGATTAGTTTTAAACATATGAGAGAAAGAAGTTGCCAGGAAATCTGGTGTCATCAATCGTAGAAGAGAAGAACTGTTGCAGTAAAAAATTGCAGAACAAGAAGGAAAATTCTCCTTCTTGCAGAACAAGAAGGAGAATTTTCGGTAGATATGAAGTAGTTTATAGGCTGCTATGAGATTGGTTGATAGACGAGGTACTGAGATGCTGCGATTGGCTGCCCTCATGGGAGAGAAAATGACTATAAATGTGATGGGAGGAGTTTTTATCGGAAAGGTTAAAATTTAAGCATGATTTTAAAAGTGAATAATGATAATTTAAAAGTAAAATTTTTTTAATTATGGGGGATTAAAATCAAAAAGAATTTGCCTGGGTCTTTTAACATTAGAGGTGATTGGATATTTTTCAAGATTTTGGACATTGATATTATTGATGTTTTCAAGAGAGTTAAAAAAGTTAGTAGCAAGTTTTTGAATGTGTTTCTTAAAAGTTGTAATTTGGAGTGCTCTATAGATATCTTTGTTTTTCATGAACATGGTAGCCTTGGCGATCATCCGAATAGTTGAGCTTTGAGAGTTTTCGAGGATATTGAGATTGGTTTTTGCACAGTATGCCCATATTGGGCTGGCGTAGCTGAGAAGAGGTCCCATGATTGTAGTATAGATTAGCATTTTGTTTTGAAGATTCCTTTTGGATTTTCTGTTGATGAGGGGGTAGACTTTGTGAGATAAATGTTGGAATTTTTCTCTGGTATTGGTTATATGCTCTTTCCAGGTGAGATGTTTGTCAAAAGTGAGGCCTAGATACTTAGCGGATGTATCCCAAGGAACTTGTTTTTGGAAGAAGGTGGGAGGGGGGGTGTTTTTCCTTTAGTAAAAATGATTGCTTGGGATTTTTCAACATTAGTTTTTATTTTCCATTTGTTGTAGAAGTTTTCGAGAAGCGGAAGGTGTTTATTGAGAGCGAAAGTAAAGGTTTTGGGATTTTTAAATTTAGCAACTATTGCAGTATCATCTGCGTACATATTTAATGTTGTGAGGGAGTAATTTGGAATATCATTAACGTAAAAATTAAATAAAAATGTTCCAATTAAACTGCCTTGAGCTACTCCTGAGTTGATTTTACGGTAGGTGGAAAGGGTGTCGTTAATTCTGACTGGAAAAAGCGGTTATTACAGTATGAGTGTGTGAGTAGGATGAGTGGGGGGGGGAGTTGTTTTCGATCATTTTTAAAAGTAAGTTTGTTGAGCCAAACTCTGTCGAAAGCTTTTGCGATGTCAAGGAAGACTGCTCCGGTGAGTTGTTTAAGTTGAAAGCCGGAGGAAAGGATTTCTGTGAGTTTTAGTAGTGGGGTGTGAAACCCTAATTTGCATTTCAAGCTTAAATACTGAATTCTGACGGCTCGTGACATTACATTATTCAAGCAATAGTTTCATTGTAAAAAAGACATTATGTTCATTTAATTCAAAACTAGAAAATACTTATGTTCTTTATTTGTCCATTTTATTAAGAAAATATTTATCGATTAGTGACACTGGAAAACTAGACTGTTCCTATTGTGAATATTTCTTTCTGGTGATAATTATTTTAAATATTTAAAGTTTTATTTTAAATTATCACAATAACCCTTCATCTATCAGAATAATTTTTGTCCACTTTTACATTGTTTACAACGTTAAATAATAAAGATTCAATCAAGAATGATTGAAACCCATTTAAATTTCTATCTTTTTCTCGCAGATAACTAATAAAACCAGGTTAATTACTCTTTATTTGAAATTCGAAGAAAAATTTCTGTTTTCTCATTCATGTAATTTATGCTTAGCACTTGACATTGGGTTTTATTCAATTAAATAGTCTGCAGTGATGACATCTACCAACGAAGGATTTTTTTTAAAAAAAAAAAAAGATTTTCATAAGACTGCCATCTGTTACACGTCGTATATTCTAGATAAATTACCAATTTCAAATTAAATACTTTCAGATAATTTGAATATAATACACTTACGACAGTTGTCATAAGTCTAAAAAACAAATATTTTTTGAAAATACAGTGTAATTCTTTTATTTGATTAAACTTATTTTATTTCTAAAAAATCATGTTGTTTGATCTGGCAACACTTACGAGACATGCTTCGTATAATAAAAACAAGAATCAGCTGTAGTTGGTTGCAGACCGACGAGAATTTAATATTAAAACACAGGTATCGAGTCTTGAATAATTTTAAAAAAATTTGCAGTAAAATGGATATTAGTCCAGAAGGAAAAAAGGATCTCGGCGGTATTGTTAATTTATTATTTCTCCCTTTCTATAAATTTTCGTACATTTAACTATTGCAAATATAGTTACATAATCTCATTAATCATTATTTGCATTTTAATTTTTCCAGCTATGAGAGTCCCATATGAACCTGAAATAGAAAGAGATTTTTCTGTCAAACATCCAATTAAACTCTTTGATATATGGTTCAATGATGCTCGAAAAACTGAGGGTATACGTGAAGCTAATGCTGTAGCAGTTGCAACTGCTGACAAGTAATATTTTTAATTGCTATAAAGATAAGCTCAGGTTTATAGGATTTGAAATAAAATAGTTGTATTATGATCTGTTGCTTGTGATGAATAAGGTTTGATTGAAAAGTATCTTTAATCGCGATACTTTGTGACTAATCAAGTCCCATTAAAATATTGGCTCATGCTAAATTCGATGTCTAGGTAGGGGAATGCAACAACTCTCTATATTAATTTACTATATATAAAAATCACCAAAAAAATTATATCTTGTGTTATTGGTGATTAATTACTTGAAATAAATAACCATAATTTTTATCTTTAAAATATAATTTTGCATCCCTATCTTATAAATTATTTATATATATAATGAAATTCGAGAACATCTGCTTCTAAATTTAAAATTTTTATATGACTAAAAAATTCTTAAATGTATATTAATTGTAATATTAAATGCATGTATTTGAAACATGTAAATAAATTCTTAATCTAAATATGTGTACTTTTAAATTTATCATATATTTTTAATTGGTATTTTTTTAAAAAAAACTTGAGGAAATATGAAAAGTTTTAGATTCTTATATGGAATTTATATTTTGCACTGCATAGATTCAGTTGAAATTTTAATTAAAAAAATTGTAATTTTGTTTTTTGCTAGACTTGGTTGAGTTTTTATAACAAATAAGTTTGTAAAACGTAAATTTTAAAATTTTGACCGAAAATAATTTTTAAAACTTGTAAGAGTATGTATAAATGTTTTACATAATGGGCTCTTTTTCACTTATTCAATAATTTTGGTTTGGTTTTAGGAATGGAAAACCTTCAGTACGTTATGTACTTCTGAAATACTATGGCAATGAAGGTTTTACTTTTTTTACCAATTATAACAGTCGGAAAGGGAAAGAAATTGTAAGTTAAACTATTTACTTTAACATCATACTTGTATTTTTATTTATTTCAATAGTAACTTAATTTGTAACCTATATTAAGAATATTACTATTAATGTACATTAACTTGCCTCTTAGATACAAGTAAATGAAAAATTGTGTTCGCCAGGGATAAAAAGAGTTATTCATTAAAGTTATTTCTTGGGATTTATTTTAGAGCAATCATTGTTTCTAAATCAATCTTAAGAAGGGAGAAAAACAAATGAAGAGTTAAAATTATAATGATGGATTACAATTTTCTTCCTTTTTTCATTTTAAAGAAATTATACTTGTTTTTAAATGCTCAACATTTTTTAATTAATTTTTTATATTAATTTTTTCAGATCTCTTTTTATATTGATTGTTCTAATTTTTCTGAGGTGGATGTAAGTTTAACAAAATATTGACAATGTTTGTAATTATATTTGAAGCTATATTTTATCAAAAAAAATTTAGTCACTAAATAACTTTACTCAAAAATGATATCTTGTTTCTTTTAATTTTACTACATTTATAGAACCAAAATGTGTGTTCAATTTTCATGCATCATAATTTAGCATTATTAATATATTTATTGCATTTTGTGAACACTTCTTATGAACACTTCTTCTCTTAATAATGCCTAAGAACTCAATATTTCTTAAATTACTCTTTTATGTATACAAATTGTGAGCATATTCTGAAAATTTTTGCTCTGAAGAGAGCCACAATCATCTCTTAAAAGGGAACAGAAGTGCAAATCAGACACAAAACAATCGTGTGTCACAAAAGTAAACATTTTTTGTTGAGAGATAAAATAAAAGAAATGAATGTAAAGATATATTATAAATATTTTCAAAATATATTTTTTATATGTTTAGAAGTATACTTATTCAATAGTAGAACTACCTTCTAAAAAGATATTTTCAATGTCATGCTATATCAAACATTTGTAATTAGTTTCATTACTTGAAAACCAAAACAAAAGTAAATTATATGTTACTTTTCTGTTGTAAATAAGATTTTTTTTTTGTTCTATAATTTGATTATAAACTCTAATCAATAAATTTTTATTGATTAAAGTGATTTTACTATATTGATAAATTAAAATAGTATTAAAGCATCAGGTAAAAAAAATGAAATGTTAGATAAAAACTTCAAACTAGGTATAAATAAAAAATATGGTTATGTTTAATCTCAAAAAACTAAATTCATACATACTAAGCTTGTTTTTTTTTCTCTTATTCTTTTATTCTGTAATCTGATTACATTGTTTAGTTTGGTTAGGTTTGTCTCTATAATCGACAATATTCTGATTCTTCTTTGTGTCACATTTTTCTAATGTATATTTTACTTTTTCAGCCTTTCCAGTTGTCCATATGAATATTTAATTTTTAACAATTCTGATTGTTGGTAATTTATTAATATAATTCATGTTATTTAGATTTTAAAATTCCCATTCTGAATAATTGCCTTTATATGGTACACATATTTGAGCTGATTGTTATATATAGTTTTCATGAGTTTGATAATGTCAAAAATATCTTTTACTTTAATAATCATTAACATTTTTATTGTAACTCAAGACTTTAATGTATTTTATTATCTTTCTTAAGGCTGTAAACCCTCAAGTTTCTCTTCTGTTTTACTGGGAACCATTATGTCGTCAGGTAAGGAAACCACTAGGAATGCTAATATATACAATTTTAAAATTCATTTTAATCTATTTTATAAATAGATTTAATAATTAATGAGTACATTAATTTTTCATAGAAATTATGAACTTTATCTTTAGGTTCGAGTAGAAGGTTCTGTTGTTAAAATTAGTGAAAAGGAATCAGAGGAATATTTTCATTCTCGACCAAGAAGTAGTCAGTTATCTGCTGTAGTTAGCCAGCAGAGTGAGATTATTGAAAGCAAAGAAGTTAGTTAAAATTGTTGTGTGATTCACTCTACATTTGGTTTTAAATAGTTTTCAATATATAATTTAAGTGAAAATTATTATATAAGTAAAATTAAACATTATAATCTGATAATAGTTATACTATTTTGTTTTAAAAAAAATTTGTTAGCATTAGCAAGCATTTCATCTAATTCTTAATGTATTTACAGAAAATATTGTTAGAAATATATTGAAATAAATTTTAAAACTATATAAATGAACTGTTTTAAATTGGTAATTATGTAGGTTTTGAAATTTTGTGTTTATTTGAAGAAAAAAAAATCTTAATTATATTCTTTATGATGAAAAAATAAATCATTGACTTGATTTTTTTGAAAAAAAGTTGTGAGTATACTAATTCTAAAAATGCTAAAAGAGAATCAGAATGTAGAAAAATTAGAATTGATAGAATAGTGTGTTATTTCTTTGCATGTAGTATTTTTTGTAATAATTTATGAATTGATTTTTTTTTTTTTTATTTAGGTGTTGGTTTCCAAAAGAGAGGAACTAGAACGTAAATATGCTGATGAAAGTATAATAATTCCAAAACCTGATTGTTGGTAAGTATATTTTGTAATTCAGTTTTTTTTTTTAAAAAAAAAGAAGAAATTGTTCTCTCTCTTCAAATGTGAGGCATCTGTATTTGCTTGCATGTGCTCCTTATCAAAATATAAATTAAAATTTCAGTTTGCATCTTTTTTGTGAACTTTTTTGCAATGTAAAGCTTTTGAATGATGACTCTTTAATTGAATTTTAGTTGCATATATGTCATAATTATACAATGAATTAAGCTTTATATGTTATGGCCTCATGTAACTATTACAATATTGATGCATTCTTATTAAAGTGATTTTCTGTATGTGATCCATTGTTTTCCATTCTATATAATTTTCATGGTTATTAATTGAAGAATTAAAAATTCTAAGAGATATATTTGTTGTTTAACTTTGCAAATAGCTTGTTTAATTTGTTGTTTAATTTTGCAAATAATGTTTAATTTGTTGTTTAACTTTGCAAATAATGTTTAATTTTGCGTATACTAAAAGAGAGAATGAAATTACTAATTTCAGTTTGAAGAAAATGGTTTTACATGTTAATGTCTGATCATTATTTTTCAGAAACCAATGTAAAATTTGATTTTAATTAATTTGCATTATTATAAATTTCAAGTGGATGAAAATGAATTATTTTGAAATTAAAAATAATTTTCACTTATCTTATAAAAGAAATGTTTCCTTTTTCTGTTTAAAATGTTATAATGTAATTTTTAAAAGATACTTAACCCTTAGGAAATGGATAATTAGGGGAGGGAGAATGTTAACAAAATTTTCATCTATGCTGCCTTCCTTCTTTTTTGTCAATAATTAATGCTGTCATGTATTGCCAGATAATAGTATCATGTTGATTACTTGCTGAGCAGTGGGAATGCTTGTGGTCAAGAATTTTCCCCAAAACCAAGTATTCTTCCTTTTTTTTTTAGGGAAATAGGTTTCTTTAAGTTGGATGTGACAATTACTTGTTCATTTCAGTTAAAGAAATTTTTAAAAATATCTTCAAAAAAATATGTGTATTTCTCGTACTGTTTCCTTTTAACTTTTTTAGTGCTATAATAAGAAATTTTCTTTTCACAGAAATTAAGATTTTAATTGAATGTATGACAAATATGATTTAATTGCTATAATCATTTTACTTACAGTATTTTTAATATGTGGTCTCCATATTTTAAATTGATAATATCTTTATATTATGCAATCTTTATATAAATGATGTTATATATTGTACTATTTAGCTAATATTATGAATAATCTATTTACACACACCATTCAAAATATTTCTTTCATTATTTAAGAAATGCAAATATAACAGGTCAATTGAAAAGTTCCCGGCCTGACACATAGATGGTGCTACTAGAATTAAATCCATATGTTTTTTAGCCCTAACCCTCAAAAAATGCGTGTATAAATTTGACAGCTGTCGGATCATTAGTTTGTGAATTATAGCATTTTCAGTGAAGCAATTTTTGTTATTGTGAAAAAAATGGATAAAAAGGAATTTCGCGTGTTGATAAAATATTGCTTTTTGAAGGGAAAAAATACAGTTGAAGCAAAAACTTGGCTTGATGCCGAGTTTCCAGGCACTGCCCCGGAAAAATCAACCATCAAGGATTGGTATGCTAAGTTTAGACGTGGTGAAATGAGCACCGAAGACGGTGGACGTCCAAAAGAGGTTGCTACCGACGAAAACATTAAAAAAATCCACAAAATGATTTTGAATGACCGTCAATTGAAATGGAATGAAATAGCAGACACTCTAAAGATATCAACTGAACGTGTACATCATATCATTCACGAATATTTGGGTATGAGAAAGCTCTGTGCAAAGTGGTCACTTTTGACCAAAAACAACAACGAGTTGATGATTCGGAGAAGTGTTTGAAGATAATCAAGCGTAATAAACCCGAGTTTTTGCGTCGATATGTGACAATGGATGAAATATGGCTCCATCATTTCACTCCGAAATCCAATCGACAGTCATCCGAGTGGACTGCACACGATGAACCCGCTCCAAAGTGTGGAAAAACGGAACAGTCGGCTGGCAAAGTTATGGCGTCTGTATTTTGGGATGCGCATGGAATAATTTTCATTGACTACCTTGTAAAAGAAAGGACCATCGACTATTATATAGCGTTATTGGACCGTTTGAAGGACGAAATCGCCGAAAAACGGCTGCTTTTGAAGAAAAAGAAAGTGCTGCTTCACCAAGACAATGCACCGTGTCACAAGTCAGTGAAACCGGTGGCAAAAATCCATGAATTGGGCTTCGAATTGCTTCCTCATCCACCGTATTCTCCAGATCTGTCCTCCAGCGACTATTTCCTGTTCTCAGATCTCAAAAGAATGCTCGCTGGGAAGAAATTTTCATCGAATGAAGAGGTGATTGCCGAAACTGAGGCCTATTTTGAAGCAAAGGACAAATCGTACTACAAAAATGGTATTGAAAAGTTGGAGGGTCGCTATAATCAGTGTATCACCCTTGAAGGGAATTATGTTGAATAAAAAAACTAATTTTGCCAAAAAATGTTTTACTATGGTAGGCCGGGGACTTTTCAATTGACCTGTTATTTTCAGCATTATAATGTCTGAATAAACTAGTAAATGTTTGAGCAATGAAGGAAAACATTTCATTCGGCATAATTGTTTCATATTTCTTTCTTTGATGTATAAATTATGATTGAATGATAAATTAATAAAAGAAATCTAATGTAATGAAGAAGGTCTTATCTGTTGTATTATGTTATTCTATTGTTAAAGTCAGTAACACTGTATATGAAATGATTATATGCAACAAAATAAATTTCATAAAGAAAATTGATGAAAGTATCGGGAAAAAATCCACTTGAATTGTACACTTCCAGCAATATTTCTAGACAATGAATGAAACCCTCGTACATAGCATTAAAAAATTGTTTGTTAGCTCAGTGCTTATTTCTTTTAAGTCAAAAGTGTATTCAATAACAAATTCTGAAATTTGTAACGAGGTCAAACATTTTTTTGTGTTCCATTTCAATAAATTCCATGAGTATTTGGGAAAATATTTAACTAATTAATTATTGTGAAATAAATTCTAATCACCAATTAATGAGAGGGAAAATGTCATTTACAAGAATAATAATGTAAAGAATGATCTATTTTGCTAGTGCGTATTAAAACAGAAGGGAAATAAGTGTGAAAAAAGGCACTAGATCTGAGGTTTGAGGGATTGACAAAATGAGGATCAAAAAGACAAAATGAGAATTCAAAAGCAATGGGGAAGACAAAGAAATCATTAGTAAATATTTCAACCATTCCTTTTCTTTAAAGTGGCCATGGTAGCCCAGTGGTCATGGTTTTGGACCCGCCGTGTATCCGGGACTGAAGTATGTTAAATCTGTCAGGGCCAAAGTTCTCCCATTGGCGTGGTGAGGAAGTTAGTAGAGGAGGTGCCAGCTCAGGTGTCGTCCTCGACCGAGGTTCAAAATTAAGAGGTCCATTGCCAATAGCCCTCGTGTTGCTTCTAGTGCTACATTAATAAAAAATCTAATCTAATCCTTTTCTTTAAAAGAAGGGTCCTTTTGGTTGAGAAATCGCCCACCCATTTTGAAGACATCAATGACTCTTTACAATATCTTTTGATGACTTAAAAAAAAAGAGAGAGAGAGCTAGTCATTGAAAGTATTTTTCAAAAAAAGTACCTGAGCCATATCAAAAATCAAATCAATCAAAACAAGAAATAGTTTGATCCAATTTAAATTTAAAAAATATCCATTATCTCATAGAGTTTTCTGAAATTTTGGTATACTTTTATGTAAACTGGTTTGTGATAATTTTTAAAAACTTTCTTATGTTTTAATGCAGTCATATGTATTAATTTTTGTAATAATTTTTAGGGGTGGCTATCTTGTTGTGCCTGATTCTGTTGAATTTTGGTGTGGGCGCAGTGATCGATTACATGACCGGATAAGATTTAGGAAATCTTCACCTCAAGAAACTGTAGGAGAAAAATTAGCTCATACCGGAGAAGATGGATGGATTTATGAATTTTTATCTCCATAAATATTAAAACTTTAAAACTGTTACTACTTACTGAAAAAAAATATGTTGTTGTCTTGAATTTATGTATTTGTTTTACTTTAATTTATGTTATATGTGAATATATGTAAATCTTAATGGTTATGTAATTATTTTTGAAATTTTGATTAATATTGAATTAATAATTTAGGATGAATTGAATTATCTAAGTTATAAATTCATTGTTGCATTGTTATTTTCAGAATTGTTTCTAGTGGTCAAGGTCGTGGATTAGTGGCCCGCGTCAGTCGCGTGTTCGATTCTTGGCCGCCAAAGACCTGCCCTGTAGCCGGGGCTGATGCACGTTAAATATGTTCGGGGCCCAAAGTCCTCCCATTAGCATGGTGTGGATGTTAGGAGAGGGGGGTGCCAGCTCAGGTGTTGTCCTCGTCACTTGACCATGGTTCAAAATTACGAGGTCCGTCGCCAATAGCCCTCGTGTTGCTTCTAGTGAGACGTTTATAAAAACTAAACAAATTTCAGAATTGTTTATCAAAATATTTTTGTGTGAAACAATGTTTAATGCTAGTTATTTTGAACATGAAGCATTATTTACTTTTCATTGTAGATAAAATATTCTCAGTTTTAAAAAAATTCCATGGTAAATATAAATGTATGTTTTGTTTTTATTAAATAATGTAATATTTTGAATTTATTAACAGTTTTATTTCCAAGTTAAAATCTTTTTTTCCTTCTGAGATAGATGGAATAAAATGTATTAGTTGCTGCATTCATGTTGTAGTGATAGTTTGCTGTACATATATTATAACTGGCTGCTATATCTGTGAACAAATTGATGTATTAGCTGTGTAATATATACGAATGTTGCATTGATTTACGAATTCCCTAGTGTATATTATAATGCAATATGAAGAATGCACAATATATATATATACACACATGCTTAAAATTAATTTCAAATATCTAAGAGATATTATATGTAAGAGTAATCTATTTTTTGATTTTATAAATCAATATCTGGTTGTCTTCCATTCATGAATGTGATTTTTATATTTTAAGTAATATTCACTTTTATAATCTTTATAGTACTGTTTTAATATATAAGTTATTGCTAATAGCACCTGATTCTATGCACATACCCTTTTAATCTTATAAATGAATCTTAATTGTTGATACACAAATTGCGTAAGAAGGAAAATACGATTTTCTTATGTTTTTTTACTATTAGATATGTAGCAAATGAAATTATTTTAAATATATATGTAGATAAAATGCAATTTTTTATGTTTTGTTTTGTTAAATATTGAGTAAAAGAAATTATTTTAAATATATATGTAGATAAAATGCAATTTTTTATGTTTTGTTTTGTTAAATATTGAGTAAAAGAAATTATTTGAAATATATATAGATAAAAGGAGAACTGTTGATTGTAAATTTAAACTTGGATTTTATGAGCTTCAATTATGTGCTGATCAATTAAAAACCTGTTTGTAATGGGTATTATAGTTTGTTAGTGAGAAAAAAAATCAAATGTTTATATGAAACAGTTTTTTTTTTCCTCTCATTTAAAAATATTTTGAAATATTTAAAATACACATTATTTGAAACCAATAGTTCAAATTTTAATAAGGTTCAGATTAATGTTTGTCAATTTTTTGCTCATCTCTGTTTCATAAAAAATATTAAAATTGAGGATTTTGAATGAGCAATATTGATTGAAATCACATAGAATTTTTTATAATGTTCTCTTAGCATTGTTTTATATTGTTTTCTTTTATTAAAAGTTATTAATTATATGTATGAGATGCTAATTATTTTATGATTCATTATTCTATTTAAATATAAATATATACTAATTTTTCTATTTCTAGAGTTTTAGTTGATATAAAAGCACGATAAAATATCTTTTATTCTTGTTAAGTATGTAAATTTAAAGTAAGGCTTAATGTATCCTTATTTTCTATTGCCTCTGTTTTTTTATGTGAAAAAATTAAATTAAGTTTTGCTAATAAATTTGTTGTATGATTTGCTTTTAAAAATTAGACTTTTTTTTTTTTTTGTTATTTAGTATCGCCTACATATACGAGTAATAAATCCCATTGGTTAATTTTTTTAGTAATTTTACTATGAGTGTTTTGGCTCCTATGTTAAAATAAACATTTAAAAAATGAAATTTTACTTTTCACATTTTTTTCAGCAAAGCTTATTGAATTCTGCAAGGAAAATGATTAATTCTAAAACTTTGTTGTTATTTCATTGCATGAAATACTCTTCATTCTGTTCATGAATATTTTTAAAAGTAAATTTTAATCAATTCAAATAAAATTACTTATTGAAGTTACATTATTGCTGTAACTTTATCAGAGAAATGCTTTATTATCATTACCATTGTTATTATTTTGGTAAAATATTATAGTTGAAAATTTTTTATTCATTATAAAACCATTAATTTTGCATATAATTTTGTTGTATGCATTAGAGAACAATTTTTAAAGCCTGCTCATTTAACTACATAAATATTTACTTTATATCACTTTAATCTTTGTTAAAACAAATGTTTTCAGACTAAAAAACTTATTGATATTTTGTATATTTAATGTTTTTCTTGTGTATATAAAAAAAAATATTACAAATCTTTACAACTAGTGTATCCTATTATCTACTTTATTACAAAGCAATTTCAACACAGAGTTGATGACTTAGCAGAAAACAAAGAATTCTTTTTTTTTTATTGTTTATATTGAAAAGTATATAGGATAACACAACTTCAAACATATAATATGAATACAATATATTCTGTTAATAATTATTAGGGCCATGTGCAATTGTTTTATGCAAGTAGACAATGTATTGGCTTGCTTATCACTCGTAGCATTGCGGCATGATCATACTTGGCATAAGAGTTTTGTATTAAAGTGTATTTTTAGAACATATCTTGATTTTAATTCAGAACATGGATATGCTTGGTAATATTCTGCTGGTATACTTGATATTAACATTAATTTTTTTTTTTTTTAGTTCTTGGTATGTAGCGTTTTAGATACACTCTTATTCTGAATCTGGATTTATTTACTTCCTTCTGATGTCCTTTGGTATTAATTGTTATTGTTATAATAAAATATCAAAAAAGACATGCATACTCTTAAATTTATTTATGAAATTACATAGCACTAGATATTTCTTTTTTTCCAGGCAAAATATATCTATCGTATTCTGTTTTCAGATAAAAGTAAGAAGATACTATTATTTTATATTTGTTATAAAATATTAAAGATTTAATTAGTAACCAATTTGATAGAATGTTTTTCAGTTTACCTGTGTGTCTCAGTCCCAATATAAATTGTGTTCATTGGAAGTAATACAATATCCATATTCATGTCATTTGTATTTGATAATTTAAATTATGAGAATCTCTCCTTACGAACTATTGTTTTCTCAAATTTAATATAATTGACAAAGTCTTTAGTTAAATTCTTTATTGCAAATTGCAAGTCTTTTTCCCATGTTTTGATGTTTCACACATCAGATTAAATATTTTAACTTGTTAACAATTGTGTAACTAACATTTTCTTTTTGAATTGTAGTACAATAGATGGTTATAAAATTCCTGAAATTTTTCCAATGTAAAAATTCTTGGCATGATTTTTGACTGAAATTCCGCTTTGAACAAGCATATTACTTAACTTTGACAAAAAAAGTTCGAGTGCTTAAATGCTATTAAATCTATTTTAGATTACTGATTTTAAATTCTTTCCTTCTCTAGCAAAGCTTATAGAAAAACTAGAACCCATATACGATGCAGTTTCACATAAAGCCCTAGGACTTCCTAAAAAAAACTTCAGTTGAAGTTTTACGTGCAAAAACTTCAAACAACAACATTCAAGCTCACCAGGACTTCTTTTGTGCAAAAGTTCTAATAAAACAATTATCCCTATAAAACTATTTACCAATTTCCAAGATTCTAATGAAATATACACGAACATTTTCGGGAACCTAATAAAAAAATTTTATTCCTCAACTGACATATAATTCTGTTAATGAACTTTGCATACCACAAATTTTTTATTTTAAAATTGGATTTCCCTTCCTATTTATGACAATTATACAACTGTAATTGTTTACATGAGAATTGCCATTCCCAGACAGATAATTGTGAAAAAAATAGGTTTACTGGTTACATATAAAATTAAATAACAGCATCACATTAGGAGCAGAATGTTTTAAATCTACCAAAAAAACATCAATAGGAATCGTAATTCCCAAAAAAATGTACACCAAAACTTTCTTCTCGAAGAATACAATTGCATCTTTACTATCAAAGCTATAGCCATATTGATAGCCTTAAAGAAAGAGGAAATTACGCGATTCTAACAGATAACCTTTCGGTTCTAAAAAACCAAAATATTAACCGAAAATCAAACACCGTTCTTTTAAAAATTTAAGTCTTGAAATATAAAAATTTCTTTAGACTGTTCAATCAATAAATATCAATTAGATCCCCACACACAAAGGAATTGATATTAACGAAGAAATTGATAATCTTGTGCAAAAACGCTCCCTGATCCTTATAATATTATTTCTTGGGCATCAGCAGATCTCCAATCTTATTTCAAAAAGATAGTGAAGTAAAATGGACAAAAAGCATCAGACGTAAGAATTCTTACCATATCTCATGCAGAAAATTGTAATAATCGAGCAGCAAAAAATAGAATTCGCAAGTAATAATGAGATTCGATCCAGAAAAGTTATTCTTAAATTATTTACTCTATAAATTTAAGCTAGCAGTTCTCCACTTTGGTCTTTTTGCAGAGTACTAGAGACTAGCGAACTCTTCATCCTAACCTGCTCTAAATACTGATTTCATTGAAAAATCTTGAAAATATTTCTCAACATGATGATTGATTCTATTCAACAATAGCGAGATGCAAGACAAAAGATTTACATTCTAAAAGTTGAAGAATATCTTATGTCTACCCATAGATTCTACGGACCTCGTAATTTTGAACTTCGGTCAAGCATTAAGGTTGACATCTGAGCTTCAAACTGACATTACACAATCACAAAGGTACTCGGAGCATAAAGCAATGACCAGGGCTCTAAATATATTTTAGTGTTGGGACTGAAGTGAACTGAATCTCTGTAAATACGTGCCTATAGAAATCTAGAAATCCCCTCTAGAATGTACTCAAAAGGGCATAATAGCCTTTCAAAATTACTTGGTGGGAAAGGTAACGTAATTAACCCAACAATGAAGTAAAATGCCTTTCCTAATGTTTTCAGTTGAAGTCAAAAAGTCACAAGATGCACCAGATATTTTCCAGCTGAACAATCTTTGCCTGACGATTGTCGTAGATTCGTTCAAACGCGGAACAAGGGCTACACAGTGTTTTAACAGTAACCTCTTCAATTATTAGTCGGTAAATTTTAGCCTTAAAACAAAATGTCTCAAATGCTAAGATATCCATCGCACTGGAGACAGTGAAATCAGAAACAAGATCGAATACCCAGTCTGCATTAATTGCGGAAATACTCATATCGTTTCCTGGCAAGGCCGTCTGCGATTCTCTCGACCAAAGTCGAAAAAAGGGCAAGTCGCCAATAGAGCTAAAAATTCATATAGAAATGTTACAAATGAAAAACCTTAAACATCTATCACTATAGTTCTTCAACAAATGGAGCCACGGGACGGGAGATTCAAACCAGAGGGAGACCCGTGTAGTGACCGGGAATGACAAAATAGTCTCACTGTACCTCGTGCATGTAGTAAGAGGCGACTCAATTGTGTACCCAGTCTGAGGGTATAGCCGGGCACCCTGCCCCTGGGGATTATATCAGGAGGCCTCAGGGACTTACCTTCTTCAGGTAAGTACGGGCATCATGACCCCGAAGCACCCTAGTGATCTTTTTTTCCCCTATGGGGTTTACTGTCTATGGTAAACATGGGTGACGCATCCCCGGGTTACCCTAAAGATGCTTCTCTATTTTCGACCCTCCTTCTTGTCAACCAATTTAACTCTTCTTCAATTTCTGCACGACTAGACCACAGTTAAATCTTGTTTGGTGCCATATCTGGCTTTTGCGCCAATAAACTTTACATTCACTCATACTCACTCAAATCAGAGAGAAACATACTTTCCGAGTCTGAAAAAGTCCCAAGTACTCTAAATAACCAATCTAAAGATAAACATAATATTTTTCAGCAGTAAAGGAACTCCGAACATTCTTTAACTTTTTTCCAAATCTACTAGAAGTGACTTTTAAAATGTCCAAGGGCCGCGGTAGCCTAGTGATCAAGGTCGTGGACTAGCGGCTGGCGGTTTTTGTTCAGTCGCGGGTTCGATCCTTGGCCGCCAAAGACCCGCCGTGTAGCCGGGGCTGATGCACGTTAAGTCTGTTCGGGGCCCAAAGTCCTCCCGTTGGCGTGGTGTGGATGTTAGGAGAGGGGGTGCCAGCTCAGGTGTCGTCCTCGTCACTTGACCGTGGTTCAAAATTACTGACCCGATAATAAATAAATTGTCAATAAATGCTGAGTGCGGGGGTGATTGTTTCCCGGGGGTCCGGTTTGCAGCTCTAAACCCTTTGGGTGAGCTCGGTCCCCTTGGGTATTCTGCCAATAGCCCTCGTGTTGCTTCTAGTGCGATGTTAATAAAAAAAACTAAAATGTCCGAAACCAGCGACGCTTTTGAAAAGCTAAATATATTCTATCAGGACTTATGTACATCTTTCATTTTGGAAAATGAACTTTTATTAAATGTTTTAGACTCAGATTGCTAAAATTTTTCTAAAAATCCTCCTCTATTTTCATTTTAAAACCCTATGAAAACACCCATCTCTGCATATCATAAAACTATTTTAGTAAAATAGAGTAGGATCGTCCAACAGAAGCAGAGCTCAGACACTCTCCCTCATCCCAGCAGCCCAAGACAAGCTATAACTAAAATACTAATTTCAGTCTGTTTTTTGAAACTTATTTACCACTTTACTTAAAAATTAAACTTTTTTTTAAAAATTTTTGAATGCAAAGCATCTTTAAATCTTCAATTTTCATATTGCATTTTTATCATGGGCTACTCAAGCACCAAAAGTTTTTTTTAACCAGATTCGGAGATTAAAAACAAACTCTCATGTGCTCCTTTGAACCAAAAAATAGCATTTGTTGCTCTGTATCCCATAAAACCAATCGATCAATGTGCTCAAAATAGACTTACAATGCAATATTACTTTCAAATAATTTTTGGACATTGCAGGGGCTAATAAACAAGTATTTAGATTATGGCATGGTGTAGTGATTTAAGTGAAAATTTAATTCATGCCATAAAAATAGAAATGAGACATGAGGTTAGCACATTAATTATATATTTTGAATCTAAAATTACATTAAAGGTCATTACAGAAATTACATTAATAAAAATTAGCGAGAAAAGAGTGCGTGCTTTTTACGCCATGCCACTCAGAGAGAGCGTGTACTATTTCTTCTGTGGAGGACAACAATAGCAATCAAATGGTTAGAGAGCGCCAGTCATTACGACACTTTCCTCAATCTGATTTTTTATATCTATATTCATGAAATTTGTTGAAAGGTTAACCAAGCATATTAAAATGTGTATTAAACATATATGATTTATCATGAAATAGAAAAAGAAAAAAGAGTGAAGATATAGAATGTATGAGATATATATCGGATGAGGTTTTTTTTTTTTTTTTTTTTTTTTTTTATCTTACTTTCGCCTCCGTAAACGGTTTTACATATGCTCGGTAGATCGAGTATTTGAGGTTTGTAAGTATAATTTTTCTAATATACATGTAAATTTTTTTTCATAAATGTAAGTAGATTATGCATATATCATTTTTTTTAAAAAAATTGGTTTAATTTAATTTTACTATTAAATTAATTTCGATAACTTTAAAGCTTTTTTTTATTACTAAGACGAGAAGAATAAAGAAATAGGAAAGGGAGGAGAAAGATGGATAGCGAAGTTTTTATGTTGACTATTTAAATACTTTTCCGTTAAAGGGGCTCGAAAGAAAATCGCCAAATCGAGTTGTGCGAATTCACCTCTCTCCCGACGCAGTAATACTGATATTGCCAGTGATATCACTCTCATTTGAGGGAGGGAAAAATTAACCATTATCAACGGCCCCCTTTAACGGAAAGGTACCATATTTAAGAACATGCGCTTTAACATAAACTCGGCTTGATTTAATGGAAGGAGGAAATGCTCTTGAGAATAAAGTGGTTAAGAAGGTTGGGGGAGGGAGCAGTGAGTGATGGGGGTTTGATTACAGATGGGTCAGGATAAATTGAAAGTTTTAAAATGGAATGCTTATAGTTATAGAGGAATGAGGTGAAAGTAATTATTGTAAGTTTGATATAGTAATGGATGGGTTCCGTTATTATATTCAAATAAAAGCTGGGCTCTAATTAGAGTATTAGTATGATTAATAAGTTTGAAAAAGAAGCGTCTGGAAAGATGGTTGATGTGGTTATTAATTTGTGGGATTTTAAGATCCTTGTGCATGACAGAATTTCTAACATACTGTAGTGACTCCCTTCAACAGCAGTGCCAGAGGTTAAATGCTTTACTAACTAGCCTGATTAGACGTCTTTTTAGCCTAGTTGGTTAGGACATGATAAAATGCAATCAACTTTTCTTCTGACCCTCTGGTCCAGGGTTCATATTGAAGGTTGTTTAGAGCACCGAACCCAAATGGGCCTAAATCTCTAATGCTGCACAGTTTTAAAAAAAATACTAATGAGAATAAATTAATAAAAAGTTTCTAAATGATGCATTTAAGTTAAAAGTAAAAGAAGTTTAGTGAGATAAAGTTAACGTGAGAGTGGTGAAGTTGAGGTAGGTGGGGCTATGATAGCGCTTGTCCAATCAGGGAGCAGCTACTCGAGTATAGTGAACTTTACTGATTTAGTTAGGATAAATTTTTCTCCTTCCTTCTAAAGGGAGAGAAAGCTTTCCTATTGGCTATGGGAATGTTAAGTTAAGGTTGTATATATGGCGTTAATCTAAGCTTGGCTGGGTTCTGTAATTACGAAAGTAATGGTTGATTTCTTGAATTGAAGGGTTTGGGTGGTTGATTAGGGTATTTTTAAATTTTTCAGTAATAATATTATTATAATTTTGGAGTTTATAGTATTTTAGGGAGTTTCTGATGTTATCGTTACGATAAAACCATCTAGCTTGGGCGATCATTCTTAAAATATTATTTTGTAATATTTCTAGCTTGTTATGGTGGGTTTGAGCAGTCCGGTTCCAAATTGGACAAGCGTAGTTAATGATGGGTCGCAGATACAGTGTATAGATAAGCAACTTATATTTAATTGGTAATTTGGAATTCCGACAAATGAGTGGGATTAATTTATTCGCGGCAAGTCGGAATTTATCTTGAAGTTGTGTAATATGTTGTCTAAAAGTTAGTGTTTTATCAAGGATAATGCCAAGATATTTGACTTTTTGAGACCAGGGAATTGGTGTGTTATGAATATAAATTTGTGGTGTTGGTGATCTGGTTGATTTAGTGAAGAAGACGGCCTCCGTTTTTGTAATATTCAGTGCTATTTTCCATTTGGAGAACCAGTCTTCCAGTATTGAAATGTGTCTGTTTATATGATGTGCGATTACATTGTTGTTTCTGTGTTTTGAAAGTATCGCTGTGTCGTCTGCGAACATGCAGAGAATAGTGTTGTCATGTTTTGGGATGTCGTTCACGAAAATTTGGAACAAGGCTGGCCCGAGATGCGAGCCCTGAGGAATTCCTGTGTTAATGGTTCTAGGTTTTGAATAAGTATTATTAATTTTTACAACGAAGTTTCTATTTTTAGGTATGAATTAATAAGATTAATTAAGTAGGGCGGGGTGTTAATTTTTATTCATTTGTAAATTAGTCCTTCATGCCAGACTCGGTCAAATGCTTTTTGTATGTCTAGGAAAACAGCCCCTGTTTTCTTTCTATTGCTGAATCCTGTTCTGATGTAGGTAGTGACTCTAGTTAGTTGGTGCGTTGTGGAGAGTTGTGGCATAAAGCCGTGCTGCTAAGGGATGATGATGTGATTTTCTTGTAGGTATTTGGTGAGTCTATTTAAAATTATTTTTTTCAGCTAGTTTTCCAAGAATTGGTAGTAGTGATATGGGACGATAATTTTCAGTATTGGTTGGGTCCTTTCCTGGTTTCAAGATGGGTACGATGGAGGCTGTTTTCCATAATTTAGGTAAACAACCAAGTCTTAGCATATGATTAATAATATTATTAATTTGGAGGATAGTGGGGATAGGGAGGTTTTTTAGCATTTTGTTAGTTATTCCGTCATGGTTGGGTGATTTATTAATTTTAATTTTATTAATATGATTTATTATTTCAGAAGGGTGACAGTGTGAGGGGGAGGGACTATTTTCAAAATTGTTGTCATTAGATAGGAAGTTGTGAACGACATGTTTTATTGTCCTATCATGTGTGGGAGTGTTGGTTTTATTTAGTTGGAATTGATTTTTTAATGAGTCAGCTATTAGTTCTGTTTTTTCTGAGTCTGCTAGTGCAATACTTGTAGGACCTTTAATGGCTGAAATAATAGTGCTTCTTTTTCTTTGTTCCTTTGCGGCTCTCCAAATGGAGTCACGTTCGGTATTGAGAGAAGCAAGTGTTGTCTCCCACTCTTTTGTGAATTGTTCTTTTATTCTTGTTTTTAGAAGTTTGTAGACTTTGTTAAAGTGTTTTTTGTGTTCTGGGTTTCTTGTGAATTGCCAGGTTTTCCTGGCCCTGTTTCTGTATTTAATTAGTTCTCGGATGTCTTTGTTTATGTGTTGTGTTTGTTGTGCAGAATATGGTTTAGATGAAGTGTTGTAAGCATTGAGTATATTATCTGTTAGGTTGGCGACATGCATTTCGAGATTCTCTGCACTATTTATGTTAGGGAGGATAAATTTAATGTTTCGTAGGTAGTTACTTAAGTTACACCAGTTAGTATATACTTTGTTATTTTTATCGTGTATCTTGATTCTTAAATCTACGAATATGTATATTGGATTGTGATCTGAGGAGAGCTCGGGGAGGGAGGTGCAGGTGGTTGGCCAATGGCAATCCTTCGTTAAGGTAATGTCTATTGTGGACTGAGCCGATTGGCTAAAGTGAATGGGGGTAGGTGGGGCTATGATTTTCATGTTGCTTGATTTTGTAAATTTTAGTAGTTTAATTCCTCTGGGGTGGTTGGTATTACAATTCCATTGAGTGTGTTTTGCGTTGAAGTCTGCAATCATAATGTTTGGAGTTCCTATGGTTAAAATTTTATGAAGATCATTTGCAATGTGAGAAGTTAAGTTTGATTTGGGTGGGATGTAAATTGAAGAAATGAAAATTGGTTTTTCCCTCAGAGGTGTGATAGCAACGATCGTTGCTTCAGACACTCTTAAGTGAGGGGTAGGAATTCTGTAGTGACGGAGAGAATTTTTAATAAGAATTGCAGTGCCACCTCGTGCATGATTTGATCGATCAGAGAGTTCCCTGTCATTCCTATAGATCAGAGGTTCCCAAACTTTTTTCTGTCGTAGACCCTTTGCCATGTTTTCCCGTGTTGGGTAGACCCCCTACTTACCTGATATTGATTTCTTATAAATTTCTAACTGTAGTGAAGTTTAGTGGTAAAAACTTTATATAAAAATACATGTCTATTTATATATTTATCAATTGCTTTTGATTTAAACCACTTAAATAAAATTTTGTATCTTTTATGTAAAATATATGTAACATAAAATAAACTATAAATAAAATAACACAAGCAATAAGTAAATATTTTTAATGAGAAGGATGAACCTGATGCTTTAACAATAAATTATCAACATTTGGCGTCAATTTTGTGAGGGTTAATCTCATATCTCCTCGGTTAATGATGTCTAGTCTGTTTCTTTTTTTCGTTAGGAGATTAGTAACAGCGCTAAACCCCCTTTCAACTAAGTATGACGATGGAAAGGAAATTAAAAATTTTCTTGCTATGTTATATTCCATAATGCAGGATATGCAACGGGTATGTTGTTTTGCAGCCAGAATTGCTGATATACGTATTTAAACTGAACCTTTAGTTCTTCGTCTGTACTTAGTTCAGTCAGCTCCTCTTGTATAACGACATTCGTTTCTTCTATGTCACCATATGGATTAATTATCCACGGTGGTATTATCATAGTTAAAATATCCTCGAACCTAGCTTCAAAATCTGAATAGAGGGCATTTAAATGTTGGACGTAAGTTGAAGCGTCGTCTTCGTGGCAGCTTGTCTGAGACAAATTGGGGAACTGAGAAAATTCGCCCCGTCCAATGTTTTGCTTCATTAGTTTAATTCTGGCAAGAAAAGCTGATAAGATAGACTTGGTTTTTATTAAATTTAAACTGTCGCCTTGTAATTGCAAATTAACCATATTAAATTTTGCAAACAAATCTGTTAAGTGGGCGATGTCTGTTCTCCTCTTTATTAAATTTTCTTTTAAAATTTTATCTTTTGTATCCAGGAATTCTAAAATTGTCTCAAAAAGTTCAAAAAATCTTGTCAAACATAAGCCTTTCGACAGCCAACGTACTTCAGTGTGAAGGAGTAATTGATAAAAGTCTTCGTCATTTTCTTCACACAACTTCGCAAATAACCGTGTATTCAACGCGTTGCTCCGAATTCGATTTACTGCTTCAATAACTAAATACAGTGATTCATGCAACTTAACACTCAATTTTTTAGCAACTAAATGTTGTCGATGGATGACGCAATGTATTGCTAACACCCCCGACACATTTTGTTTTAAATAACTTATGAATCCACGATAACGCCCAACCATGGCAGGTGCTCCATCTGTAGCTACTGATAATATATTTGATAAAGGAATTGCTTTTTCAATGAAGTAATCTTTCAAAACATTAAATATTGTCTCGCCTTTAGTGTCGGTTTTTAAAGTTTTTGCGAATAGCAGTTCTTCATGGATCTCTTGATTCATAATAAAACGAACATATGCCAATAATAATGCTTCATTATTGGGCAAAGTTGACTCGTCCAGCTGTATAGAGAAATAAGTTGTTTGTAAATAATTACATAAAAAGTTTTCAATATCAGAACTCATTTCATCAATACGTCTTTCAACAGTATTGTTGCTTAAGGGAATTCTTTTAATTATATCAGAAACAGGTTTGTGTAGAACAGTTTTTAAAACCTCCTCAATGGCTGGCAAAATCAAATTCTCTCCGATAGTATGAGGTTTCCCGGATTTTGCTATAAGGAACGAAATATTGTAAGACGCCCGCAAACCATCATCATTTCTTTGTGACGTAGAAGCGAACATGCTGTCCAGGTTAGGTCTCTTTTTAAGTTCGTCTTTAAGTGATTGAAAGTATTTTAAATCTTTGTCTATTTTATCTGGGTGGCATCTTCTCAGATGATCTTGCAATTTGGATGGTTTCATAGCGTCATTGCCTAAAACTTTGTTGCATAAAAGGCACATCGGCGATTGTCTGTCCTGTAATGATGGAATAAAGCCAAATTTCAAGTATTCAACACTGTACTGTCTGCATTTCTTTTTTTTTTTCGGACATGGCACCAGTCATCTATGGGCAAAAAAAAATTTAAAAAAGAAAGAAAATTCAGCAGCTGGATATTGCGAATATTTTTTATTTTTCCAAAACATTCCATAATTCGTACATTTTCTTACAGCAATTAGTTCGAATTACGGACATTGCACTGTAACAATAATGCCGATTGCTAAAACTTCCAAAAAAAATTATAAAAAAGTACTTGTGTAATTTTGCATGCTTGAATATTAAACTACTAATAACTAAATTTATAAATGGCGTAATTTATTAATCTTTGCTAACTACGAGTATAAAACTAAAAAAAATAAAAAGTAATATACTAACTTTTCTTCAGCACTCTCTAACAAAATAACGCCGATTCACTTTAATTTGTGTGATATATTATCTGTTCATATTTTTAAAAATATTTCTTAGCACTGTTCTTTTCAAGATTCCGAAGACGAATAAACGTATTTGTTTCACATTCGTATTATAGAGTGACGAATTGAACAGTTCAGTGTAAGGTAGCAAAGCTCTGTGACTGCAACTCCTAGGTTTTTACAAATTAAAAATGTATTGCGACCACAAAGGAATTACCAACATCCTACAACTTACACTTTTGTAAACATATAAAATAAATTTTTTACTTCATAGGTACTTTTATGAATAATGTATATGTTTTGATATTAAAAGATAGTATGATGTAAGTAAATAGGTACTATCAGTGTATGCGTTGAGATCAAAAATCGTGGACCCCCAATTTCATTTCATGGACCCCCAAATTTTGTTTTCGCTGACGTAGACCCCTTGCAGGTTGTCATAGACCCCTAGGGGTCTATATAGACCACTTTGGGAAACACTAGACCTTAGGGGTCTATATAGACACACAATTGCAAATTATACTATCTATAGTATAGATAGTATAATTTGCAATTTTAAAGATGTTTTGGTCTCAGATGTGTTTCTTGTAATAGAATAAGATCGAGGGTGTGCTTATCTATGAATTCTCGCAACTCGACTATGCGGGATGTAACACTGTCTGCGTTCCATGAGATAATACTTAGACCAAGAGGATTGAACATTTACACTTGGGTACATATTGCTTGAAAAAAGATATTGAGTTTATTTGTTTTATCGGGAGTGTCTCTCATTTGTTTGCAGGCTCCCATGAGTCCTGGAAATAATTGGAAGAAATTTTTGAGTTCTTTGATGGCGTCGAAGATTGAGAAGTCATCTGTTGGTTCTGGTTGTTGGTATTGGTTATTATTTTTAGGAATGTTCTCCCCTCTTGGTGCGGACGTTGCTTCGGCTGGTTCCCCGTCGAGTGCTGCCCTCTGTTGGTCAGGTTTAGGTTTAAGAACTTGAGCATAAGATATGTTAGGCCTTATTTCAGATAATGGGATTATTTTATTTCTATTATTGGTTTTCGTGGTGGCATTTCCCTTCCCTAATTTGGGAAAAGAGGGACAGCCCTCCCACGAGGCCGCATGGCCTAAGTTGTTACAGTTGATGCATCTTGGGTTCGAATCAACGCTGCCGCTTCGCAACAACCACAGAACCAAAGAGAGTTGGTTATTATCCTCAGTAATTTATTTTGCAGCATTTGTATTTTTTAATGTGTGTGGGAGCCACTTAGTCCCACACATGAGAAGTGTATAATAGAATTGGTCTCATTATTTATTTGTAGAGCAGAAATTTATCGGGGAGAGTGAGTAGAGAATGTTTACCTATTAGTGGGGTGCAGTTATGGATTTTAGCCCAGCTTTTATCAGTGATGAATTTATATGTTTTCTAAAAATTAATTTGGTGTCTAGGATAACCCCGAGATATTTGACCTCAGCATCCCATTAAATATTGGAGTTAAAGAAATTTAATTGGGTGTCAGGGGGTGAGACATGTCCTTTTCTAAAAATAATAGCTTTGGTTTTGTTAGTGTTTGCAGCAATCCGCCAAAGGATCCTCCATTTGTGAATTTTTTTTAAATGCGATTGTAATTTTTTGATAACTTCAGTATGTATTTTATCTTGAGTGAGGATTGCTGCATCGTCCGCGAAAAGACAAAGGCTATTATAAGGACTCTAAGGGAAGTCATATATGTACAGAGAATAAATTAGGGAAGAAATGATAGACCCTTGAGGAGTACTAGCCAGAATATTGCAAATTGCAGATAGTTTGTTGTCAAGTCTAATTTGAAAGGTTCTGTTTTTGAGGTACTTATTGACTATGATAATTAAGAAGGGGGGGTTAAGGTTAATGAGTTTATAAATTAACTCACATCGTGTCAGAGGCGGTTGAAGGGTATTCGTATGTCCAGGAAAATACCCCGAGTGATTTGTTTACATTTTAAACCTTCAGTTATGGCCTTCATAACTCGAAGCTGATGAACGGTGCTATGGTGGAAACTTAAGCCAAATTGAGAATTGGGTAGAATAGTATTAGATATGGTATGATTGAGTAACCTATTTAGAACGACTCGTTCGAAGATTTTTGAGATGGAGTTAAGAAGACTGATAGGGTAGTAATTAAAGGGTATGGCATGGTTCTGGCCAGGTTTGGAGAAAAAAAAAAAAAGAATAACAGTAGCCTGTTTCCATTTTTGTGGAAAGTGTGCAAATGTGAGGCATTTATTGAAGATTTTATTTAAATGGGCGAGAGCGTTGGGGAAAAGAATTTAAATACTTTGTTGTGAATACCATCTTCTCCAAGGGCTTTCCTTTTGCTTAATTTTTTGATGATATTAGCTATTTCCAGAGAAGAAGTGAATGTGGGATTGAAATTAATATTATAATGAGTGACTAGGTAGTTTTGGACTATTTCTTTTGTGAATTCAATATGTTTGTCACCATATGGAAGTGTACTCTCCTGGAAAGAGGATTCAAGGTTATGGACAAGCAGAGCAGCTTTTTTTTTTGGCAGAAAAAACAAGGCTATTATTGCTAATTAGTGGAGGGATGTTAAAATATTTTTTGTAAGTTAGCGTTTGATGTTAAGAAGTGAATGTCTTCAGCGTGCTGTTGCCTTAGTAAATTTTCAAATTTTTTTGTTTTTTAAAAAGGCGAATTTCATTTCTGATTTGATTTTTGAGAATGATGGGTTTGAGGGGAGAATATCAAGTATTTTGCCACATTCTTCCTTAATTAAGTCTCGGAGGAGTTTGAGATGGGGAGTTTTAATTGTTTTAGTAAAACTAACTGCATTAATAACTTTTTGAGTAGAAGTAGTAAAGGAGGATATGATGTTGTCTTATTCATTAATGTCATTGATGGGAGAATTGCCTTTTATATTATGATAGAGAATATTTCGATAATAGAACCAGTTTGTTGTGGTAAGAGTTCGAAAGGGGATAGGGAGAATTTTATTAAAGGAGATATCAATTAGAATAGGATTTTGATCACTGGGGAGTTCATTAATACTATCTATACTATAAAAGGATAAATTTTTCAGTACTGCAATACCTGTAACAGAGTTGGTATGGCTATTATAAGGAAAGTGAGTAGGAGATTCAGGGACGGCTATTTGATAATTGTAGTTATTGCAAAGAGTGCGTAATAATTTATCATATCTGCTCGCCATTCCTCTATTCCAGTTGGGGTTTTTAGCATTGAAATCTCCGATTAAAATACTATAGGGGTTATCTATGAGAATATTATGGAGATCGTTAAAGTTGATGATATTGCTTAGAATGTGGTAAATTATGAAGAGATTGAAAAATTGGTTATCTTTTGTATTGATGTGAATTTTGGTATTTTCGAAGGTGGTGGTATTTTTAATGACCATATGGAGAAAAATACTGTTTTTAATTAAAATGGCTGTGCCTCCGCCGTGACTTCTGTGGAAGATAAGTGATGTAGATAATAGGAACGATTTAGACCGGACAAGTAATGCCACTTTGGAATGGCAGTGCTTATTCCTACAAAGTGTAGACTAACGGATTTTTCTAGGTTACTATATCCAGCTACTTATGAACTATTGGCTATTTTCTAAATAATTACAATAAAGAAACAAATAGCAAATCCCCGATTCGTCTGTCTTATTGATATAATGCAAAAATTTTCAATTCATCCAGTCGTAACAAAAAAAAAAGATTATAATATTTTTTTAAAGAGTAACACCTTTCCATCTGAAAAATATCTTATTCAATTAAGAATTGATTAAATTTTCAAAAAGTCTTAAATTTTACAACGTTTTTCTGAATTTCACTTGGTGTGTGTGTGTGTGTGTGAGTGTGTGTGTCATCAAATTTTCGATCGTTAATTTAACCAACTTCCCATCAAGCTAGAGCTTTGAAATTTTGGGAATCGTTCGTACTCGCCTAACAATGCAATATTTAGACGTTTGCGACAAGTTTTAACTAATATTTCAATAATTTTAATAAGTCAAAATATTCTTTCCTCTCGGCGCTTTTAGGATTGAGGAAAAAATTTCTTTCCCCCTCTGGGAGCACCGGGCACTCCCCTCGCCGCATGAGGAATCGTAAACCTTTTGTACTCACAAAGGGGAGATACTATCTCCCCTTTACTATCTCCGAGATAGTAAGGGTTGCTGACTTTTAGTCAGTAATCATTCGCAAGAAAGAAAGTTTCCAATATTTGGCGTCATGTCTTATCATAATAATTTTTTCTGAATTCTGGTTCCAATTTTTTTTTTTTTTTAATAGAATGGCTTACAAACTTTCAAATGCATGTTTTGATTTTATGAGTATTATGAATTTTTTAATACTCTCACAAATGTCTCTTTAAGTAAATTTTAAAGTTAAAAATAACTAACAGTTTTAACTAATATTTCAATAATTTTCTCTTATAAACTTTGCCACCATATAATAACGTTGCTTTTAAAAACGTTGGTTTTTATATCGAATTATTTATATTAATATGTTTGAATGTAATATTCATCAGACACATGATATATTTCGTTTTTATACATTTAATGAAAGCGAATTGATGTTAAATTGTATTTACGAGCATTTTGCTGAAAATTGGAAAGTATAACATTTTAAAAAAATCATGTACAATTTTGTTTGTTTGGTCTTCAGTGAACTTGGAAATCTTGTTAGCTTTTTCAAATGAAATTAAGCATTCAATACTTAATAAAATATATTTTTTTACAAATTGTCATGTTTAATAATCATTTAATAATAATAAAAGCAAAACTTGTGCTTTTGTTAATTTATATTTAATGTTATTTTTATTTATGTTAAATATTTTTTGTATAATATGTATCACATTTTATATCTATGTTTAAATCCTAATTAAATTTTCAATTTAGCGTAAGAAACTGTAAGTTTTATAATTCTGAATTATATGAACCCATTATGGTAAAAGTATAGACACAGTGTGGCAAAAGTATATGGTATTGAGAGATAGTCTCTTCTAACTATCCTAACTCATAATGATATTGATCTTTTTTTTTTTTTTTTTCTACTTTAAAAATTGTTCATGATTGCATCCATTTTTGACAGTATTATGTAATTAGAATTTTAAAATAAGTCTTAAATATTTTAAATATGTTTACTAATAAGAGATTCAGGATGAAAATTAGCCAATTTTTTTCCAAATACATAGTTGTATACTTCTTGATGCATATATTTGTGTGAAAAAAAAAAGTAAATGCATCAGAAGCATAATTTCTAGGGAATGTATTGATTGAGAAGCTAGCTAAAATTCTAAGCTTACAAAAATGAAATTTCATGACATTTTACATTCAATTAGAAAAGTTTATTTCAATTATTATTAAAATTTTCAATTTATGGAGTCAAACAAATATACAAGAAATTATTACATTATTTTATTGAGTAACAACTTGCCATCTGAACACTATCTAAATTCAATTAAGAATTGATTAAATTTTCTAAAAGTTTTAAGTTAAATTAAAATGTTTGTGGGTAATATTCAATAGAAACATCATGTTTTTAGAAAATATACATTTCAGTTATACCTAAGTTTAAATCGTTATTAACGTTGAATTGTAAATAGGAGCACTGTAAGGTGAAAATAGGAAAGTATATCATTTTAACAAAATCATGTACAATTCTGTTTGTTTGGTCTTCGGTGAACTTGGAAATCTTGTAAGCTTTTTCAATTGAAATTAAATATTCAATACTTAAGAAACTATATTTTTTTAGGAATTGTCATACGTAATAATCATTTAATAATAATAAAAGCAAAACTTGTGTTTTTGTTAATTTATATTTAATGTTATATTTATTTATGTTAAATATTTTTTATATAATATGTATCACATTTTATATCTATGTTTAAATCTTAATTAAACTTTCAATTTAGTGTAAGAAACTGTAAGTTTTTATATTTCTGAATTATAAGAACCCATTATGGTAAAAGTATAGACACAGTGTGGCAAAAGTATGTAGTATTGTGTGATAGTCTTTTATTTATCCTAACTCATAATAATATAGATATTTTTTTTTTCTATTTTAAAAATTATTTATGATTATTAAATAGTGAGAATTTTAAAATAAGTCTTAAGTATTTTAAATATGTTTACAAATAAAAAAGTCAGGAAGAAAATTAGCCAATTTTTTTGCAAATACATAGTTGTGCAAAAAATAAAAGTGAATGCAACATATGCATAACATTTCATAGGACAATGTTGAGTAAGAATAATTGTAAGCTTATAAAAATGAAACATTTTATTTTAAACTTTTACATTTTACATCCAAATAGAAAAGTTTATTATGAAAACAGATTAAAAGTGTTAATTAGCTGATTTTACTTGCATCTTGTTAAAAAATAAAGCCTAATTTTTATAATTATGTATTAAAATAAAGCAAGTTTAACAAAAAGAGAAATTAATTAAATAATAGTAATAAAATAATTTTCAGTTCTTTTTTGAAAGGGGGGGGGAGGGTTTGTTACCACTTTCTTATTATGTTTTTATTTTTAATTAGGTTGCGGATATGGGGATGTGTGGTGAATATGTGAGGTGCGGTGTGCAGATATTTTTTGAGGTGGTGACAGAGTTAATTTCAATTTTGATGCAGTTCATGAGTGCATTAATAACTTCATCACGATCATTGATATTGTTAATTTTCTACTTTCCGGGGAGATTATTATACAGAAATTCTTGATATTTGAGCCAATTAGTGTTTGTGATGTTGCTAAAGTGGGGAGGAAGAATATTAGTGAGAGCTATTTCCATCAATTTGGTTTTATGATCGCTGCTGAGAACGTTAATAGCTTTAATGTTAAAAAGCGAGTTGCTTAATATAATCTACGTCGTATATGATGCCATTTTAAAGAGGTAGATAAGACTTTTTCCTAATCATCATAAAAAAAAGTTCTAAATACAGTTAACCATTTATAATGTGGCCGCAATAGCCTAGTGGTAATAGTCGTGCCTAGCAGTTTTCCTTGAGTCGACCCTTGATGCCACTGAAGACCCACCGTGTAGCCGGAGCTGATGCACGTTTAATCTGTCGGGACTCAAATGTCCCCCTTTTGGCGTGGTGTGGAAGTTAGGAGAGAGGGTGCCAGTTCAGGTGTCAGGTTCGTCACTTGACCGAGGTTCAAAATCACGGGGTCCATCGCCAATAGCCTTCAGGTTGCTTCTGGTGCGACGTTAATAAAACCACCCTTCTTTTTTAATAACTGCATTTTAAAAAATGAATTCTTTACTTCAGTTTCGAGCTCCGCTGCATAAAAAAATTTCTTTTACACACACACACTCACACACACACACA